>MPNW01000285.1:31826-60606 GCA_011800805.1 Hirudo medicinalis
TGCAAATATAACACAAACGGCAGCCATTTTATTATTATTATTATTATTATTATTATTATTATTATTATTATTATTATTATTATTATTATTATTATTATTATTATTATTATTATTATCAATAGCAGAAAAGCGATAATGTCTCGAAGTATTACTGAATACAGTTACAGAGGTGTATTCAAGCATTCAGTTGGCTGTCACAGCAAACAGTCTGTGAATGGGCTTTTGACCAAATATCTAAGTTCACTTTTAAACCAGGAAGAATGGCTTTATAAGTATTACCTGCAGAGGCTTGGCTGATTGTGAAGCTAGACATAGCCGTTGTAGTAATATTATTGATTAAATAAAAATTGTGTTTAAACTTGGCTTAAAATTAAGTCATGTCGGAATATAGCGCGAAAAAAATTCTAATTTTCAAAGTCTTTTGCTTGTTTCAGTTTTTCACACCTTTGGTGATGTCTCAAGGTTAATGTTAGAAAAAATTTATTTTGAGTTTTCTTCATGATTTTCAATGTAAATAGGAGATTTTTTCCTTTGAATTCTCTGTAATTCAGAAAATGAATTCATTACTCACCTGGACATCACATGGTCAAGGTTTTGGCTTTGGTAAGGTTCGCTATGAGCTGAACTTGACCAGTGCCGCAATAAACTATTTAATTAACGACGAGTGTTTAAACACTGGAATGTCACGAAAATGCAAAAGTATTAACACATGAAGCGAAGTTCTTCAGCTTGCCTTTACTTAAGATATTACTGAATGAGTTTTATGGTAATGGAAATTATGAATAATAATAATAATAATAATAATAATAACGATAATAATAATAATAATAATAATGATAATAACGATAATAATAATAATAATAACGATAATAATAATAATAATAATAATAAAAGTATCACAGTTAAACGTTTACGTTCTTTGTAATTGCCACGTGAATCGCCAGACATGTACATCCTCTGCAACCCCTCGTCTGCCGATTCCCATTTACTTGGGCGTTGATAAGCCAAATGTTTTGTTGTATTACTTTGCAGTTAAGTTATTAATTTACAAGTATTAAGTTATATCGCACAACTGCATATTTTATGCATAAATAATCGCTAGATACTTTAAAACTTAAAAAGGGTAAATTTATTTAAACTTTATTAAGTTAAATAAACTTTAAATCACTCAAGTCTCCAAGAACAACAATCCTTGCAACATAACTTGGACCATCTACAACGACACCAACTTCAGAAATGCCTACAGAGCTTCAGTTCAGCCAACACATGAGGGATGCCTGGAGGAATGTGAAGGTCATTGTTGAAAATAAAACTTAACTGGTTTTGTTAATCGGTTGTAAAGAAAGTTTTGATAATGTTACAAATATTAGTTATAGTTTAACAATGAAATAAAATTAGCTTGAATTTGTTAGAATATTAGATCTGTTTTTGTGCCGTCACTTTTTGAGACAGCATTATTTCTTTTGTTTTGAAAGGGATAATTGAAATCAGTGCCGGATTTATCCGAGGGGGACGCTCATGAGCCTCTGTGCCAGTCCTGTTGCAGATAAGCAAAAAAAAAAGTTTTCTTTGTATGGTGGAGGCCCGTGTGCATTGGCACATCCCGATCGTGCCTAAATCCGACACTGATTGTAATGCAAATCAATGCAATGGATAAAATCATATAAATAAAACCAAGAAAGATTTAATTTGAAGCCCAACATATCAGCTAAAAGATACAAAATTACTTAACAGCAATATCCGGCTGTTCGGCCGTGGACATCGACTTCAGAAATTCAAGCGACTCCTTCTTTACCTGCTGGTTCCACAGCAATCATAGTGATTCCTCCAAGTTTTCTTACCCTGGAGTCAATGCCTACGTCAAATATGTTGACTGCTCAAGTTAGAAATTATGAATATTAATACGAGTTACTGTTGCTATTAGTTGTTGTTATTGATATCTTTGAGATTAGATTATGTACGACACATTACATAAATTTGAATTCACTTTGGTGCCTCTGACTCACATGGACGTATAAATTTATTATTATTATTATTATCATCATCATCATCATCATCAACATCATCTATTGCAAGATCAATTGTTACAATCAATTCTTCTGATCAAGTAATAATATATATCCATGGTTAATGTTGTTAATGTAATAATTTAAATATTCATCGTGCACTTGTTGACGTTGGAGTCATCCGTTATTTTTTTTTCCGTTGGTTAGCTTATAAATGAAATTTATATTTGATTAAATGAGGATTAAATGATGAAAATAATTAAGTTTAATAATTTTAAAAACGTATTTTTTATTTTTTATTTTGAAGAAACCAATAACAGTCGAGGTTTGTTGAATGATTTTGTTTGTAAAAAAAAAAAAAGTTCTATTTGGAGAAATTTATTAACAAACCCGTTTAATTAATTTTTAAAAGCAGATCAAATCAAATCAATCATCAAATCATAAAATACTTTTCGACTTCAGGTGTTCAGGGCCCCTTGGGAGACACTGGTCCAACAGGTGACTTCGAATGCCATAAATAAATGATCTTAATGTTACAATAACTAATTATGATGTAATTATATCAATCACTTAAAAACCAAATCTGCGAGACGTGCTTATTGATGATTATTTACAATCAAATGATCAAATCGATGTGGAAATTACTCATGGGATGTTTTTGATTTTTGTCCTCACAGGATCATCAGGCAGCGATGGACCGACAGGTTATTAAAGCTAATTACAATCACTTTAAAACTAACGACAGGTTATTAAAGTTAATTATAATCATTTTATGACCAACGCCTCAAAACAACCAAGAATGCAGAAATTATTTGTATTCTTATTCTCAGTAATTTTTTTTCTAAAACAATTGCTTTTCATTCGTAATTATTTCCTTAATTCACCATTTATTTGAATTTTGCACGTATTACCATTATATTCGCGATAATAAGCATGTCTTCTGACTGGCCCTCTTGACCAATTCATGTGCCATAAGCATTCTTGCACATCCTACATCTCCCTCCCTCCTCCTGATAGAGCAGATGTAGTGGAATGAATGTTAAATTTTTAAAAATTATGAAAAATGGTTGTGACGATGATTGGTTTTTGAGATGATCTCACTAAATGATCATGTCTTGCTTTCTTCCATGCAGGATTTCCTGGGATGATGGGAATGCCAGGTTTAATACAATATTTGTTTTCATTTTCAAATTTATAAACATTCATACTGTTTTGTAGCATAATGGATGTTTAATAAATAAAAATAGTTTAGGTATTATCAACAAAAATTGTTTGGTCGCATGGCAACTCAGTTGCAGCAACTGTTATTTTCTTTGGTTTTTATGCGATGTTCCTTAAGCTTTCTCAACATTTGTCATGTTAATTTTGATAAATTAATTTTGTTAAGATAAGTTTTGATAATAAGTTAAGATAGTAATTGTTTTTGATAAGTTAATTTTGATAAATTCTTGTAATTTAAAAAATCATGTGTAATTGTAAATTTATAATAACTTATAATTATGTATAACGATGTAATTGAAAAGTTTGTAAACAAAACATAATTATGTATAACGATGTAATTGAAAATTTGAAAATAAAACAAATTTAATTGTTTCCACTCAAAGGAGCATGGGGAATTCCAGGATTAAAAGGTGAATTTCACCAAGTAACAATTCATCAATGAATTACAATTCACCTCAAGCAATAATGCAAATAATTATTTAAAAATTCTTCACTCTAATTTTTATATTAAATGAAACTTTGTGAAAATAATGTAAATATTAATGACCTGCTTATTGATTAAATAAATGAAAATACTATAAATATTTTCAACTTCAATAAATAATATTTTACCTTAATTAGATATTATAATAATATTTATAATGTAACCTCAGGTTCTACTGGTCAAAATGGAATGCCGGGAGGACCTGGAGTACAAGGTTGAATAGATGAATATTTCAATATTTCTACATTTCATATTTTAAATAATTCTATATTTCATATTTCAATATTTCAATATTTTCTACATGTAAATATTTCCTATTTATGATGAAAGCTATTGAATGAAATTGAATTGTTCAAATATCATTCTATAAATCAATTTTATATTTAAATGAACAAATTAAGAAATTTAAATCCTCGCATTTGTTAAACAAATTACTTTAAATATTAGTTTATTAATAACCTCTAATAAACTGACATATAAAAAAAATTCTTTCAGGAAATTTCGGATCAGTTGGACCACCGGGTATTTTAAAATTTCAAATGAATATTTTTATTTGGCCGTAATTCGTCTTAATTCATTCTTATTTTACATTTTGATCTCCAGTACTTTGGTGATGTCTGGCGATGACTCGTCAAAGTTCATGATCTGATCTCATTAAAATTTATTTTCTTTAACTAAATAATAAATTTATCGATTACGAAATTAAAGGTTGTTTTCATTCGTTAACCAAATATTATCTATAATATTTCAATATTAATAGATTTAGTCTGATTATGTATTGCATCAGAAATAATTAGCTTCAACTTTTTATTAAAATCTATTTGAGTTTATAAATTATAATTTCCAATATTTATCGCAGGATCGCCAGGATTTACAGGAGCAACGGGTGAACAGTTTCAGCTACTTTATTTTTCAGCTATTCTGCTAAAACTTTGATAAAATCTAATAAAGATATTTAGATAATTTGTCTTAATTGTAATAAAAGGAAGTAGTAAATTGTAATAAAACAAAGTCTAATTAATGTATTTAACATGTAAATGTTGTAAATGCAAAACTAAATCTCCCATGTATAACGTCGTCAGGACTATCAGGCCGACCCGGTGCTACTGGGCCTCCTGCAGGTAAAGAATCTGAAATTTTTGACGGAAATTATTTGGAATTACTTATTGTTGATAGAAAGGAATTAATGTTTTTATAGTTACAAATTATTATCAAATAATAATAAATAATTATCTTTCTTATCAAATGCATGACAATGTCAAAACTAAATAGCAGAAATGTGAAAAAATAAGAATGAAAAGCAGAGTTATTTCGAAATGATTACTAAAAATAGATTTAAAAATAACTAATTTATCCAGCTTGGTCCTCCACGGGATTGTCGACCGGGTATTGGAGCACTGGTTACAATGTCTACGTGAACGGTGAATATTTTTCAGTTTGTTTAATGATAATGCTGGAAAATTAATCAGTTGGTTAACATGTACTAAGATGATAATAATTTCAATTTATTAACAATATTAGTTTTAAATCAATTAAAAACGAAATGTCGACAGACGCATGTCAGCCATTTTGGTCCCTCACTTTGGTCGACCGCCAAGCACCAGGTGCTTTAAGCTCACCTGTAGCAACCACTACAGTCGACCGTTGCAAAGATGTCTGCCTGTCTTTTCCGAACTGTATTGCCATAGAGTTCTCATCAAGCTCTTTATCCTGTGGAATCCACAATTCCAGCAACGTCTTGTTGTTTTACGTTTCTACTGGCACTGATCTTCACATTCTCTTGGACAGATGTACCTTCGTGGGTGAGTCACGGAGCTCAATGTTGAATGAGGATATTTCTAAATTAACTATTATTATTATTATTATTACCATCATCATTATTATTACAATTATTATTATTATTATTGTTACTATTATTACTAATATTATTATTATTATTGTATGTAACAGGTATGTTGCTACTATATATCTAAGTATTATAAACTAATATTATTATCATTATTATTATTACAATTCATTTAAATTCCGTCTAAAATTATCTTAACAAATTAAAAAATAGTAATTACATCTGATGCTTAAAATATATAAGTTTAATAATTCATTAAAATGCGTTTAATGCCAAATAACATTTGTTGTCAAATTATAATATTATTTAAATGTTATGAAATTAAAACATTAGTTAATGCCACTGTTTTCCAGGAATTTCGAGTTCTCCCGGTCAGTTTGTTGGTCTGCCAGGTATGTTGCCTTGGATAGGAATTGATTCGGAAACAAATACAAATACAAAATGCAAACAAAACAAACAACAAACAAATTTTAGCAATATTTAAGAATTGGACAATATAATTATTATGGTGCAGCATAAAAATAATTATTAATAATTAAAAAACAGTTATTAATTGATTAAAAAATTAAAAAATTAAAAAATTGATTTATTTGGTTTCGTTTTTTTTTCCATTTCAGGCGTCACAGGATACTTTGGATCATACGGTTCAGTATTTTTTTTTATATTCAAATGTTTAATTATTAAACATTGAAAATATTTTTGATGATCACGACTTGAAAGTCAACATACATTCTGTGAAATATATTAATTACAATTGTCAAGTAACTGATTCTGCTAAAACAGGTAGCACTGGTAGCACGGGAGAAACTGGAAATACAGGTAGTTAGAATGTTTATAAAGTATTAATTTCTAAAATTAGTATTAGCTTATTATAATTAATTAAAATAATTATAATAATTATTAAAATATCTAATTATTACTAAAAACATAACTTTTATTATTAACTGGTCAATAATTTATTTAAATTGAAAATACTTGTTTAAATGTATGAATACATTGTTACGGAAGCACACCTGTTGAGAGCACAATCATCCACAATAGTGACAGTGCAATACCTGATCATAAGTCGTTTGAAAATAATCTCCAGATGAAATATTTAAAAAAATTATAATAATTGGTAATACTATAATTGGTAATTCTGTAATTGGTAATACTGTAATTGGTAATACTGTAATTGGTAACACTACTTTACCTTGATTGCAACAGGTGCGACCGGATTCACCGGATCAACAGGTAATATTGTTTGTGAAAAGATGATAATTTTCAGTAAAACAATGTATTACTTATTGATCGACTCAGCTCGATTAAATCCTTGGTTTAAGTTAGATGAGTTTTATTTCATTACATTATTAAATTAATTATTTTTAATTTCATTTGAATCATTTATAAATGATTTATTTATTTCACTGCTACCCAAAATGAAATTTCTTTGCTCATTCAGGACTTAGGGGACCTTGGGGAATGAACGGGCAGGAAGGTTAATGCACGACTTAACTTTCATCATTCATTCATTTTTTCATTTATTTTCATTGTGATGTTTATTATTTATTTTATTAATTTGTTAAACAACTGAGTACTGTCTACAATCGATTCCATTGCAGGTGTACGTGGTGGAGATGGAAGTACAGGTGTTACAGGTGCTTTTGCAATTTTTGGGAATTAAAAGCGCCTTTGGATCTATTACCACGGTATCATCACATATAAAACTATCATCTATTCCATTGTTTTTCTTTTATTCATTTTGATTTAGTTATGCGTTAGAATTAAGTCATTAATTCATTATATATTGATTAATATTTATATTATTTATGTTAATTCCAAATAGTTGACCTATTTTAGTTAATACCTTAAGCATTTGATCTGATTAAGGACCACTTCAGTTGTAAACTAATAATAATAGTAATAATAATAATAATAAATAATAATAAATTGAAGGACCAACTGGAGATCAAGGACCACCTGGTCCAGGTGAGATTGCAGATTGGATCTCAAAATTATCCTCATTAATATGAATAAAAACTTTAAAATGGTCAAATTTTTAGTTGCATTTAATTAAATCTATTCTATTTTCTAATTACCAAAACTTGTTGCTTATTTGTTCTGATAAATGCACTTATATATTTATTCAATTATTAGATAACTATTATGTGAAAAAAACTCATTGTTATAATTTGTACAATAATAATAATAATTATTATTATATTATAATATAATTAATATTAATATATAATATTATATTATATTATTATTATATTTAAGCTGCAGTAGCGGGGGCAACAAAGGTTAAAACTCCTTCCGGCGAAATCTATGTAAAAGGTGAGGGCCTGTTTTGATAATATATTCATGAATAATTGACAATAATGACTTAAAAAATCAATTTGCACTTAAAGAATATTTAAATCACTTGACTAATAAATAGTTAATAATTAATAAAAATCACATTACTAATAAGTAGCAACTGTAACTTTACAGTTATGCAATAAATAAATACTATTAAACAGGTTATTACTTTCTAAGTACGAGCATTCAAATTTTTTTATTCAAGATTCCTGCCAATCGCAGTGGGTAAGTTTGAGTGGCTACGAATCCCCCGGGGCAGCCCCAGAAACCACCGTCCCCAGTTTGGATCAATGCAAGGCTCAGTGCCTGGCAGCATCTGCTTGCATTGCTATTGATTACCGCTTGAAAATGTTTTCATGTCGTCTTCACAATAACGTCAGCAACCTATCGACAAAAAGTCAAAATGCGGACAATCTACAGTATGTACTAATATCTAAGTGCCCTCCTGTTCTGAGTGAGTGAATTTCAGTACTTGTACTTCTAATGCGATTAGAGCAAAACAAAGCAATGCACTGGTAGTGTACTTAAATTCTGTTGTACTTCTAATGTGCATTGGTATAAATTATAATTTCTCGAGTACTTACGGATGTATTTATGATCTCATTTCATTTATTTAGATTCAACATCTCCAATCACAGGTTCGGAATTCTACTTAAAATTCTACTAATAATAATAATAGTAGTAATAATAATAATAATAATAATAATAATAATAATAATTACATGTAATTTCATATTACGACCTCGTCACTTAAGACAAAAGCTGCATTTACCTCTTGTTAATATTCAAAATACACACACATATATATATATATATATATAAAATGTGATCCTCGTAATTTTTTGATGATATGACATCAACAAAGTTATGTATTATATATTAATTAATAATTACCGTCAATCCAATTATTTGTAATTATAATTAATAAATATTTTGTAAATTGTTTCCTCTGTATTGTACCATGTCCTCGTGTGTTTTTATTAATTCCGCTTATTTTCGTCCAGCACCGCTCACAAGAGATGGAGACGAGAAGGAACATGGTGATGCTAAAGATGATAATAATTATGATAGCGATGAAAGTGACTGCGTTCAGCCAGAGGAAGATATTTGGTCAAAATCTGAGTTCTACACGGTCGTCATAACTCCACCGTTAACCATTTTGGTGAATGTCTTCTGCTATTTTCTATACTTGGCGGGAAAGAAGATCTTGAAACTGTAGTTTCAGACCAGGAGTGAACATGTGGGAAGCCGTTTAGTGAATTCTTAGGAACTATTTTTTAAATGTTTGCCGCGATGTAATTGATTAATATTAATTGATGTAATTTATTGCAGTAATGTTTCTTATTTCATTTAAAACTTATTTATTGAGTCCATGAATAGTTAGAACGTAATGAAAGAGTGATCCGCTCTGAATTCTAAATCAATTGTTGTATGGTCCTATTTCATTTGGATGAGTTTATTCATTCAACGTGAAGTTTGTCTTTTAAAGAAGCTGCAAGTTTGTTCGTTTTTCGAACAATTAATAATCGAAATTAATTAAGAAGCGAATTACAATTTTGGTTAAAAAAAAATCTAATACCTTAAATTGCCTTAAATAAATTCTTTTGAATTTGAAAATGTTTAGCAAACATTCACATAGTTTTTCAACACCCGAGACAAGCAGCACCTTTAATCAAAAGCATGGTTGAATCGAAATCAACATCAACATCTTAACCACAGATGATATCTTCATCCGCCAGCACAAACGTTGTAAACAAACCAAAAGTACTGAAATGGTTTCCGCGCTTTGATCCTATCAACATAGCTGCTGTCTATTTATTTTTTTATGTACATATGTAAAATTTACTTAATTACATATTTTATGTTTAATAATTGATAAAATAACTTGCATTAATTAAGTGGTATTTACTAATGTTTAAAATACACGTAACAGTTGATCATAATCAGTGCAGCTGTACCTGTGTTTATTGTCTTTCATAACGTTTATAAAATGCAATTATGGAAAATCTGGAAAAACGCTCAAGTAATATTCAGGTGGAGTTTTCCAATAAGCTCTGAGATTTTGACGATTATTTCGGATGTTGAGTCGCTTGCATCTGTTGGCTATGCTGCCCGATGAGGTGTGAAAAACTGTTGTTGTTGAAGCAAGCAAATGTAATATTTATAATTATTATCAACAAATGTAACAATTATAATTACTATTTCAAGAGGTTGAAGCCATTTCTTGTGATGTCAATTGTTTTTATTTTGTCACTCAAATGCTGAGTTGGCTGTTTGTTTTCTTTCAATGTTTTTTTTAATTTTTTTTCTGTTTCGTGCCCTTATTTCCGGTCAGGGGGTTAACACTCAGCGTAAACATCTTCCGTAGTGAAGGAAAAAAGCGGGAAGCGAGGCATGCGAGGAATGTGATTTAAAACTGACGACTGGAATAAGTTCAATAAATAAAAAACAATGAGAAACTCAGGAAATGCCTGGAAATGATAAAGACTAGCAAACTAATGTTTTGCAAATAAATTATTTTGGGAAATAATATTATTTTAAAATTATGTCATGTGGCCATTTGGTAACATTTGATAACATTTAACTTCACTGTTAACGTTATCATCAATGCTCTAATACTTACATCATATTAATAATAATTCGTTAATATTTTAATGATTTTGGTAAAAATATTTCAACTACTAATAGGATTATGATCAACAGCGACATTATTATTATTATTTCCACAATCTGTTTTAATTTTTTTTTTCCGCCTCCACATCTGCCTTTAAATTCTGAATTGTTTGGTCTACCTTCCAGCCTGTTCTCCTAGATCTCTGACATTTTCTTTCTCCAGGGCTATAAATAACTCAGGGAATAACCGAAACTTGTAAATATGAGATAACAGACAGCTGTGAGATCCAAAAGCTCAGAGAAAATGATTAAAGATGAAAGCTCTTGTTCGTCTGTTTATCGGCTAATTAGCGTTATTAATTAATAATTCACAATTAATTAACTACATTTAATTATTGGTATTTTCAAAAATAATAATAGTTAATATGTTTATCTACAAATGAGCTTATTTTTATTGTTTTCATTACTTTGAATTGATTGCAAGTTACCAAACGTTTGATGATCTTTTTTGGAATTTTCTAGCAAATATTTCCTTGTTTTACTGGTTAATTAGTCATGTAAATTTAATAAAAACTAAAAAAAAACACAACTAATTATCCATTTAAAAAAAGGCATCAATTTATTCCTAATGTTAAAAAACACCAGTACAAAACAAGTTGTCATTTACCAACAATTCTCTCAAGCTCCTCCATAAGCAAACTCTCACAAACCCAGAGACATGCACAGCCACACTTAGACGTACTATGAGCAACACTTCCAGGCAGAAACTGCACATCTCCACCCGCCATGAGTGTAGTTTATAAAGAGACGCATATGAGTTGTGGCCGATAAGTCTTTCTCTCCTTAAAGGCCTCTTTCCTCCGTCTAAGAATCTCGAGCCAAGGAATGTGTTTGTGGAAATTAATCTGAAATTCGAAGAAAATGAATAAATATTTTAAATAGCCGACGACTAGAATAGTGGTTTTGGTAAATTGATAAAGCTCAAGAATATTTCGTTCGCTTCTTTTTATTAAAAGCGAATAAATAAAGGTTGGAAGTTGATTCACTTCGCGTGGAATTTTCTGGTTTCAGATTTTGTTTTACGTTTAAATAATCTTAATTATTAGCAATTAATTTGTCATGGTAATGCTTTGAATGTTAGTAATTGTAAATCGGAAAACATGGAAGATCTAGTTTCCATTACTTAACGATGAAGTAATGATCTCTGATTCATTGATGATTTTTGAGAATAACTTTATTTCTCGGATGAGTCATTTGTCAATTAAAAATTAAATTCATATATCTTTATTTGAATATGTTGGGATCAAAAGGCAGACGAATTTAAATGACTACATTAAAGAAAAAAAAATATTGATTTATAAATTTTAACATTTCTCAGAAAAAACAAAACTCAGTTGAAGCAATCTTAAAATGCCACAAATCATCTGAGCCATTCGATAAACACTTGTTATTTGTTGTTATTATTAAGTACTTAAGACAAAAATCGGGTCCAGTTCTGCCTGGAACTGACTGAGAAGATGAATGATCATGGCAACATTTTCTCGGTTTTGGGAACAAAAAAATACTCCTAGGTCAAAGGTTCCTTCCACGCCATTAGCTTATTTTAATAACATACAAAAATTCATTTTTGAGTTGGTCTAAATTCAACCCATTTGTTTAGTTGATTATTTTTAGAGAAATGTTATTCAATAAAATGCCTTAAACACAAACATTAAGGCCACAAAAGAAAGTAAAATAAATAACTCAAGGGTCAGCCTTAAGGAAGCTCATGCTTCCACTATCAGACTGACCCCGATTAACAATTTACTAGTAGGCACCGACAAATGTAAGAAAACAAATAAATGAACCTTCTTTTCAGGCTTCCTACTTCTGTCCAAAGATCAATTACTGAGACTCAGTTTCGCCATGGATTCTCTCTCCTTTCTAAGAACAGGATCAACCTCTCCAGACTATCGATCCACATACCTTCCGCGGAAGTACGATGGCAATATCAGCGGAACAAGGATGAGTTTCAGCCAGATGAGCCAGTCAGGACAAAGAGAATATTCAAGTTCCCCCCTAAGGAGAACAGTGTCCCCATCCTTTACCCGATATAGAGCAGATAGAAACCTGTCGTTTGATAGGAGTTCATCGAACATATATGACTCTTTGTCCACTTCGAGATCAAGAAACAGATCCAGGAGACTTTCCTTGGCTGGGTCGTATTCACCAACCAGCTACACGGCAGATACATCTTTCTCAAGAGGTAGAGATTATTCTCAATTATCTCCGTCTTCTTATAATCGCCACTCCTACATTTACGAGCGCAAAACGCCAACAGATTTCCTGGAAAAGCGGAATAGCCGGCCCACTTATACATCGAACTTATCATCCCCAACCTATTCTTCCAGAATTAATATCACTCCCACTCACTTGAACCTTGGCTCCATTTACGGGAGATCCTACAGCAGTTCGGATGCATATAACAGCAGCGAAAGCGCTTATTTGAAAGACTTGAAAAAGAGCAGTTACGTTTCTGACTATCTTCCTTCGTACTCCGTTAATCCACTTAGAAGAGACACGTCAATGCCGACCTACTCCAGGTATTCGTCTTCACCTGGATATTACTCCAGTCTCACCAGTCAACCGAGATCAAAAAGCATGTCTAGATTTTCGTATCAAACGCTTACCTCCTCGGACAGCATTGACAGGGACGAACCTTTTAGTAGTAAATTTTTCAAGGTTCTCAACAGGTACAGCAACGACATCTATGAGAACAAGTCGTTCAGAGAATCAATGGATTACTCGAGCTATAAAAAGTCTGAGGACCTCGATCACAGAAAGATTGGAGACTATTCGGAGGCATCATCGCGCTACAAACGTTACGACCAGCCTAAAAAGACCGCCAGGGAATTGTTCAACGCTTTATACGATGATCTGACCGATGACACAAGAGAAAAGGACTGGTTGGGTCGAGCGAAGAACGAATATGGCAAACACCAGAGGAGGCTGTCAACTTTGTTGATGTCGTACAACGACGTATCCGCCAACAACCTCACAGTGCCTGACACTCTTGAAGCCACCTTCACGAGCACATCGAGAAGGTCAACTCCGAGAGGAAGCATTGCTACTCCCGTAATTAAAATCGAAAAAGAAGATGCTGACGAATCTAACGACTACGACAGCTCAGCAGTCGTCAACCTAGAAAATCTATTGGATGAACAGGAAAGCAAAGATCTCAGTAATAAAGACCTGACGAGGCTCTTGAAGACCGACAATCCAGAAGAAGTGGCAAAGTTACTCCTAGACCACGGAGAAAGTTTCAGACCCGATGAAATTTCGACTGCCATACTTCCAAGCGGAGAAAAGGCTCTCGTGATGACCCAGACGAAGCAGACTGCCGTAGGAGAAGATGGAATACGAAGGAAGAGCATCTCTCCAGGTCTGACATCTTCGTCTCAATCCAACCTCTTGTCCCCCTCATACTACGAACAAAACTCCCTGCTGCCGGACCAGAACCAAGATCAGGATCAGGAATGGGCCAACGAAGAAATCGAAAAGTTCACTCAACTGACAGGAGAATTCGAAGAAAGTCTTCAAACATTGGAGCATTTCATCGCAAGAAACAGATGCTTGTTTCCTGAAAATATAATCATTTATCAAAAGATAGTTTATCACAAGTCTTCGGCAGGAGAAATTGTCAAACAAGGTCTGCCGTCCACCAGAAGATTCAGCTTTGCCGATGACAAAGATGTCTGTGCTGTCAAGGTCCGTGAAAAGCTGGTATTGCCGCACGGATGTCGGAAGAATGGTTACGATGTTTTGGAAATGTTGAGGAGATGCTATCCGAGGTTCGAAGAAGTCGAAGTGGTTTATGACGACGAGGAAAACATTAAGGAAACCCTTCTGAAACAAGAAAATGGCCAACTAGGTGATTGAATTATTCTTAGGATAATTTCTGATATAAACTGTGAACATTGTTCTAGTTATTGAAAGTCATTTTCCAATCGGATTCAAATGAAATCGATTAACATTTGGATTGTTACACTTTACACTTTGTAACTCGGTAAATATGAATATTTTATGCACTTTTATTTAGCCACAAAGTTTTGAAAAGTTGGATATGAATTAACCAATAACCCTGTTTAACAACAATAATAATAATAATAACAATAACAATTTAACAAAGTACTTAATCATGTCCAGACCCATTCGATGACGATTTTGACCAACCCGTGACAAGACAGGCAAAATCAAAAGCCTCCAACTACGAAATCGACGTGGATTCTGGAAGATATTCACCGGCACTCAGTGACGAAGATGAGCTCCTACAGAGGTGCAGAAGAGGTGATGAAGGCCTCCCCTATTTCGTCACCAGGCCGAAATCACAAACAACAATGCCTGGACAGCCCGTCCGGTTCACATGTTCTGTCGCGGCAATCCAGAACCAGAGGTTGTGTGGTATAAAGACGGATTGCCTCTGCCCAAAGATGGCCGATTTGCTGCCATGGTAATTCGATTTGATGTTTTGAATTCGTTTTCATGTTGTATTGTTAGATTTTTTTACTGTTGGGGATGTTTTTAGATGGAGTTATACGTAGTATGATTTCTAGGTTGTTGTTGTTGCTGCTATATGATGTATTTTTGGTATTTGAATAACATACGAAAAAGGGCCTACATCGCTTGTGTGTATTTTAAATATATAATATTTTATGTATTACAAATATTTTAAATAGATTACATTTTTAAATGGTCTTTGTTATCAGGTTAATTTGGAATTTTCTTAAATTCCTTTCTGAAGAAAACATCCTCACATTCAGGGGTCTTATCTTTAGATTACATATTCGAGATAGTCGGACGCATTTTAAAGATTTATTGTTCTAAAATTTAGATTCTAAATCACCTAGTTTAATGAATTATGTTGTGTTAAATCTGTTTAATAGAAATGTATCATCACTGAGATCAGTGGAGTGTATCATGAGGCAAATCAGCTACTTTATGAGTGCAGCAGTTTTATCGCAGTTTTATCGCGTCTCACGAAAAATTATTAAATCTAATCAAGTTAAATCCTAAATGAATTATTTACTAATTATTCAATCAATTGTTGTTATTTTATTCAATTAAGTTAGTGAACTTTAAATTACATAAATGTTTTTACAGTTTTGTTATTCAATTTTCATTTCAAGAACAATTTCGGCATCTGTTCGCTCAGAATTTGCCCAACCAGAGCAGACGATAAGGGCCTCTACACGGTCGAAATTGAGAACTCCGTTGGATCTGCCAGTGCTGACTTGGAGCTGGATGTTTTGTCGACAGGTGCCTCATGTTTTATTTATGAACTCCGACTACAATGCTTAATGTGCGATTCAGTGGAGGAAGTTGTCCAGTGATGGACATGAATATTGATTTAACTGACGTGGAGATCTGGCTAATATAAATAAGATTCACTAACGAAATAATCAAATTATGTGGGTCTGGTTATAATAATGATCGTCATAATGTGATTTCGCGAATAATTAAATTATTGAATGTTTATTTAACTATGCAACAATACAACTGTTAACTGCTAAGCGAGTACAATAAAGTCAGTCGAAATGAATGGTAACTGTTCAATTACTATCCATTGTTTAGAATTTGCCTATTTTTTAATAAATAATTAATTACTAACTAATTGATAACTAATTCGTAATTAACTAGGTCAACATCGCCTAGCCCGCAATTTAGCCTTCACCAGAATTCCCCCTTATTACGTCCACATGTCCGAAGGTGACCCTTTGACCTTGAGGTGCGTACTCCAGGGAGAAGTGAAGCCAAAGGGTGAGATTTTCCAGGAATTTCAAAAGAATATTTTTACTATTTTTGTTTATGCTTTTTTAAATCACTTGCTCACTTTTTAAATATTCTCGCTGATTATCAAAACTTCACAATAAACAAATAATTGGTATTAAAAACGCCACTTGAGGAAAAATAGATGATAAACATGTGAATGTATATTCATGGAAACACGAACTGCACAGTTTCTAACCAATGTGAAAGGTAGCTTGCAACGAATGTTCTTGCATCAGCTTGGAAGCAAATAAAGGAAAGCATGATGTAATTATAATTTATTAATTATGATTTATATTCATAATTATGACCAATAAATTCCTAACATTCCTCATCTCCATGTTAGTTCGCATAAGCCCAATCAGCAACTTATCATTAAGGTAGCATGGCATGCGATTATTTTAAGCAACAACTAATCAATGATAAAGTTATGAAATATAAATAGCAGATTTACATGGTTTCGGTAATGACCGTATTTATTTATGCACGGAGAGTACAAACATCTGGTTCTAGTAAAGTTCTGGCGAATGATTGCTTTTTGAAGGAACCACACCTTGAAACAATATATTTCTATTTATACTTCTCCAATGACGTCAGCCAGCACGGGGCGGAAGAAATGCATGGATTGGAAAATCTTAACCATTTCAAATTCCATGCATGACTGGCTGGCGTAAGCGGAATAGCTTCGCATGGCTGAAAATCGAGCCAATATTCATTCAAAGGAATTTTCCTATCGCAATTCGCAAATGCCAGAAATTTCTGTGAAAGTGTGATTGCTTAAGGAAGCCTGCTAGTTAAAGTCTACAGGTTAAAACTCATTAACAAAGACAATTATTATTGGTGAAGCTATCTTTAATTTATGTTATTATAAAAGCAAGTCATTACAATGGAATGGAATGTAAAGTTTAGAAACTTTAATACATTTAATAATTAAAATTAATAATTTAATAATTAAAATTAATAAATTTAATAACTAAAGTTTTAACATTCAAAGTTTATTAACTTTTGATTTGCACTTATTAATTAATTTATTTATTCCTTGAAATAACATATTTTATATTTTATCCATCGAATTTATCTCCGCCAATCTACCGATTATCAATAACGCCATAACACGAGATACGTACGATAAGGACTGCACTTTATCTGCTCGTGACCTTTAAGTATAAGTCAAAGGTCACGGGGTAAAACTGGAAAATATAATAGATTTAAGATTTGTCAACATAATGTTATTATTAACAAATTAATAATAATAGCATTCAACAAAAGTGTATGTAAGTATTACCAATTAATAACTAGTCCCGAAAAATTAATTATCCAATTGAATAATAATATTTTACTTAGCATTTTAATTAATTAAACAAAATGAATTATTAAACTTCAGTCATTCCTTGTTATAGTCACGTGGTACAAGGGTTCAAAGGAAATACGAGCAGACGACAAGTACAGACTGGTGGCAGAAAGTGACTGGCAGTACATGCTTCAGATCAGGGACCTCGACCGCTCGGACACTGCCCTGTACACCGTAAGGGCTGACGATGGCATCTCCTCGGTCAAGCATTCTGTTGAAGTAAACGTGGCACCGAAAAGGTTAGATAATCGTAATAGGCAATATTGATGTAATAATTGTTAATTATAGTTTTCATAATAATAGTAATAATTTTAACCATATTAATTTTGTTATTAACCAATGTTACTATTACGTCGGAAAACAAATGGAAAATATCAAAATGACCAAATGAAGAGCATTTAAAAAAATGACAATTACGACAAATAGCAACATTAAACTTTTCTCTACGATTCACTGATAACATTATTTTACTCATATTTTCATCGAAATTACCTTTAATATTTATTATACGACAAATGCCTGGCGAAAAATGATAATTTAGTACCGTGGTTGTTTTCGCATTTCAAGGCAGAAAAAAAACGCATCCGGCCATGTTATCGTGTCGGTATCAAGGAGCAGGAATGTGCCGAGTGCTTTGAAATTTTTGTTAACAAAGATGGATAAATAAAAAGATTATGCAGTTTGGTTAGACGTGCAAAACATGTTTTTGGGAAGCAGCTACAGCTACGTAAGTCTTCCTTCTCAGCCTCCCACATTAGAACATATCTCTGTGGAATCCACAACACATCATCACTCATGTCCTGACTAAGGCGGCTCGATCTCTTAAGGGGGTCTAGAAGATTTATAATGAAATTAACAATGGGCTCTGGTATAATTTATTTGCACATAAATATATATTTATACATATATATATATATATATATATATTAAAATGTGGGTCCTAATTGTGAAAAATTATGTTTTTCTTCCGATAACCGGAAATCATTCTCGAGTTTCTAAAAGGCAAAAGTGATTTTTAAAAAAATATCATTCGAGAAGGAATCAGTTGATGCAATCCTAGAGCACAATAGAATGAACGTTACAAATTATATGTCTGACTGTTAACTTTGGTTGGACATCTTTATCACTTATAAATAAATAGATTATTAAATTTGTTTATTTAATAATTATTTAATCTATTTAAAAATAATTGTTAAACTATTTAATCTCACAGAGATATAGACGATACAATCACAGAGTATGAAATCGTGAAAAAGATGGGACCAATCAAGATGGGTGAGCACTGTTTATCGCTTTTGAACAAATCAAATGCGATTCGCTAACAAATTGTCAACTTATGAAATTATTTGACTTTAACCTTTTTAAATTTCATTTATTTCATTTAATTTATTAGAAACAAATTCCTCCATTTTTTTAAATATTTCATTTAATTTATTAAAAACAAATTCCTCCAGCACCCGTGTTCGTCAAAGAGCTCCCTCTGCAATATCGCATAAAAGAAGGGAGCAACCTTCTGATTGGGTGCGAGGTCGACGAATCAGATCCCCAGCCCCATGTAATAGGAGTGGAAATAGTTGAGAAAAAAAGAAAGAGAAGCGAGGGTAGAGACTCCAGAGCATCTGACCAATCAACACCCTACACGACTCTCAGCCCCGAACCCTGGGTTAAGAAGGACATTACCATGCTTCCCCCAGTTGAATGTTAAGTGCGAATTTGGGGTTTTTACGGGTGCTAGATTTATGTTAGAGACATAAGTTGTGCTCTTATTTTCCAATTTGGAGTGATCGAGCAGTTTTTTTGTGTTAAATTTATAATGAGGCCGGAAAGTGTAAAAACATCTTTTAAACAACACAAATTTTGTTTTGTGGCATCTGTAATAGAGTGATATCAGTTGAAACGGTAATGCATGTTTATTATGCGTGTACATTTTAATAATTTTTCGAAGAATTCTACGACTTCAAGTGATTTCAATAAAGTTTGTCTATGCTGAGGACTGAGCTTTGATCCAGTTGATTCCAAAATATAAATTAATGGTGAGAGCTTCTTATCGACGAATTACAAGAAAATTTAAATTGTATCTTTAAAGTTATTAATTATAATTAAAAGTGTCATTTGTCTTTGGAAACGGCAACCCGTTTAAGAACGACTTTCGTTTAAAACATCAACTTATCAAGTCTGTATAAGGAATGAGCGATCAAGGAAAAGAAACGATTCATCTTGCAATTTGACGGGCCACTGCGTCGAAGATTCTTGCTCAGGACTGCCCTTTAAGGACCACCCTTAGGAAGTAAGGAAGTCGATGAGAAGTTGAAATGTCCAATATGCTACGAATCACTAAATTCAAGTAAAATTACGAAAATGAATAGTTGCATGCATGTTTTTGTCACAATTGCACCAGCGACTGGGGAACCAAGTAAATACCATTAAGTTTAGGTTTTTAATGAATATTTTCACAGATTTGTTGCTTTCTAAAGGGTGAGAAAATGCCCAATGTGCAGGAGAGCGTTCAAAGAAATTATGATCCTCGATAAGGCGGTAATTTTCAAGATAAAAAATTAGACACAATTTCAGGGTCACGTAACTAGCTCGTTAGAAACGTTTGCATGCTTGCAGACGAACTTAAAGCCTGGACTAGAGTTGTACATTTTATCATTCTTTCGCAATCAAACAGCAAACTTTACGAGGGAATTAGAGGCAACGAACATTTAAAACTCATTGAATATGAAATTCAAGACTTTGATGTTGAATGAAAGCCGCGCTATCCTTAACAAGTCGATAGATCAGAAAACAACTTATAATGGGCTGTCTACTTGCCCAGCATGTCTTTGAGACTTGTCATTTCTCCGAACTATGATGCAGATTTTGAGGAAGATAACGAATAAGCCGATGAAGATGTTGGATACATGTGCAATCAGCTGGAGAGTATTTCCTGAACTTATCAATAGAAATTCAATCGACCATTTGTTGATTAGAAAGTTCAAGAATATGATGTGTTTTCTACTGTTTTTATATTCCCCCTTTAAGACTCATCGCAAAAGATGTTTTAAAGTAAATTGGAAATATTGTAATTGTAAAAATTTGGAAGAGTGAGGCCTCAATAGAGTGAAGAGTCAGTGATTTTGAAAATAAAGTTAAACAACAGGATGTCATTAATTTAATTGTTTGGTTTTAACAGTCGTTTAAATATTTTCTTATGAAGGTCAGTCTTGCAAAAACAATAGGCAGTAAAGTTTAGTCATTAAAATTAAATAAAATTTAAAGCGCTGAGAAAGGCGAGACATTAATTTCGAAGCAAAGGCAAGGAAAACGTTATTTCTATCCACATTGCGTTTTAAACAGACCATTTGTTCAAACTTTTCTCTTTACAACGAAAACTTATGAGGTCGTAAAGACTCTCTCAGGCAGCTGAATTGTGGTCTTTGTATCAAATTTGTAAGTTGTCTTTCACAATAGTCAGCTGATGTCAAATAGTCATCAAGAATGTTCGTCTTCTTTGGATGGAATTGACTCCCATCTCCCTTGAGATGGACTTTTGGACATTTTGTTTTTGTGACATGTCTTATTACTTTATTTTAAGTTGTCGTATTCTCCAATCAATCATATAAATCAAACGAAGCAATCTTGTAAACTTTATTTCACTTGATTCAAGACAATAAAAGCGAGAAATAAGCATTCCAAGAGGGAAACAAAATCGAGTCAAAATATGTTTGCCGAGAGGCGAAATGAAGGCAAGGTATGACTAGCAGAAGCTAAGGATTTCGACGCCCAGGCCGAAACACAGGTAATTTGGTACCCCCAATCACAGGACTGAAACTGAAGAAAACCAATCATAATCTGAAAACTACATAAGTGGCTAGCTGAACTAGGATAATGCGAAAGCCTTTATCTTTCTCGATATTTGTTCTTAATTACATTACAAAAATGACCCAATTCTATGACCTATTGAAATAGTTAAGTATTTCCAGCGTACCTCCTCCTCAACGAAGGCAAAAAGAAATTCATTTGCATTATAATGCTGCAATCCGAAAATTGTTTATAAATCGTGAGCAGATTGTTAAAATAAGGAAAAAACTAGATATAAGTTTTTGGGATCCATGTCAGATATCAACGGAACGAAAAATAGCCTTTTTTAAAATCTGCTCTCTTGATTAAAGTCCGAGCTTATGCCACGGAGAAATAGGTGCTAAGCTTTCTCAGCATCTGCTTGATTTCATAATATTTTAAGCTAATCATTATTTTTCTATCATTCAAAAATACTCATTTTAGTTAGTTAATACGATCAAATACGATTCTATGATTTTGACAATTGTAAAAAAAAATAAAATTTTAAAATATATTCTTTAAAATATTGTGACAATATTATCAATTGTTTAATTTAAATGAAATAATTGTGCCCTTCCGTCAAGGACGTAATCGAAGAATTTAAAAGGTGTGTGGACTGCCCCTTGTAATAGTATATGTCCGGTGGCACGTAGTCTCCATTATCTGGCGGTTGAATCTCTTAATTTTAGCAAACATGTCAATCTGGAAGGCTGCTATCTCTCGTGTGGGACACTCGTCAAAGGTTTGAGATGACTGATTTCAATTATTGGTTGATTCTTCGCAGTTTTCGCAACAAGAACCTGTTGTTCGTTCAATGACCGTTTAAACCTAGTTTTGAATAGCGTGGTCATGATATACTGAGGTTATTAGCATTTTTAGACAATGTCCCTTCCTAAGGATGCAAGTAAAAAAAGTAAAATTGTATCGATAATGATTTAATTAGCACGAGTTCCGCATCCAGTATTGTGAGTGCCGTTGCAATTATTGAAGCTATCAACCAAAAGGAAACTGGTGCAGAACCTATGCCATAGAAGTTCAGTATATATTAAGAGCTTCATAAATTATCATCGTAATTTATTAATTTCGTATTAAGATGTACCTTATTGATTGATGGGAGAACCAATGCTCGAATAGGACATTCCACAAAGTCAAAACCAGCACTAAATGTTTTAAAAACTAATAGGAATTCCGATGTACCTGCATGTAACAAAGCAGTGGCTTTGTTCTGCGAGGATTAAGGATAGCTACTTTAGCATGTATATACTACGTTTGTTATTGACTCATAACAAGGTCAACGAGGAAAAACATTAAATTAAGCAAAATATTTATGCAACCCTAGGGATAAAACATTTACCGAGTCTCAAAATTATCGCTATGATGAGTTTTGGATTGGAAGCCAAACAGTCATACAACTTAGAAATGGTATCGACTGGTGGCATTTTAAATATCAGAAAACTGTAAGTACAATATGCGAGCCAAAGTTCATAGCACTATATTATTACTATTTGGCTTACTTTATATTTTGACTTTTAATGTTTCTAATGCTGATTCACAGAACGTCCTCAGACTCATCTCAGTCCCTCAGACAAGATGCTACTCTGAAGTCACTGTAAGTTTTCATCAAATTCATGTAAACCACTATAGACCATATTAGACTGTTAACTGAGTTTATAAGGATTCCCGGCATTAATAAATATAACATCAGGATTTGGTCTGAATTTGCAAAGTTCGGTATCTTCAGACAATTAAATTCTTATCTTGATTTATCTTTGCAACCATTATGATTTAGTTCTTCACCTGAATTATTCTGGTCAGTTTTTTTATAATTAGCTATTAATCAATTGTTGCCTGGCAAGATATAGATTAGTTATTTCTAACCTAGACATGCTTGAGTGAGATATTCAAGGAAGCAGTTACTGTTGAGCTCTTCTCTAGTAGTGTTTATGCTGTGCCTCATTGTAATATTAAAATTAAAGCTCTTTGATTGGCTAGTGAGGTTTTCTGATTTCTTTTTAGAACCTGAAAGAGGCCCTGGCTACCATGATCCCTCTGCAAAGAGAAAATGTCAAGAACTTCCTCACTGAACATGGAAAGTTCTCACTTGGAGAGGTCACCATTGAGCAGGTCAGTTGAGGACAACTACAAATGCTTGTTAGAGACTCATTCATAATTCATGAGTTGCTTTGAAAACTTTACTTGGAGTGTCTTTCTCATTAATTAGCATCTCTTTTGATGTGCTAAGGAGCCTTCACAAAGTGAACCAAAATCTTATTAGAAATTCAATGCAATTGGCAATTAGCCAATCTGATCCAGTAACCAATCCTAACCTTCATTCAAATTGCTTTCTTGAATGGATAATTAATGCCCTTACGAATTTGAGCTTAAGATTACATGGCTGAAAATTACCATTCCAGCTCTATGGTGGTATGAGGGGAATCAAAGGTCTAATCACCGAGACCTCTGTTCTTGATGCTGATTTTGGAATTCGCTTTCGTGGCTACAGCATCCCCGAATGCAAGGAACAACTGCCAAAGGCCCAGGGAGGAATTGAGCCCCTGCCTGAAGGTCTCTTCTGGCTCCTGTGCACTGGTAAGATCCCAAGTGAGGCACAGGTGCAGGCCATTTCAAAGGTGAGGCTGCATTTGATGCTTATTAGTGGAGACCAGACTAACATGTTAAAGGCATGTTTTACGTCCGTCTTGAAGTGAATCGACTGAAAAGTAAAAACTGGCAGTTGTCATGTTTTTGTTTACAGTTGAGTTTAGGCTAATTAAATTAAAATTTTCATAACAAATAAACTCCAGTCCTTTAATGCTTGAAATTTCTTCTCCCCAGGAATGGGCCAACAGGGCTGGTCTTCCCTCTCATGTGGTAACCATGCTGAAGAACTTCCCATCGACTCTCCACCCGATGGCTCAGTTCTCTGCTGCCGTCACAGCCTGCAACAGCGAGAGCAAGTTCGCCAAGGCCTATTCTGATGGCGTTCACAGGGACAAATACTGGGAGGTACTTGAGAGCAATTTTTTGGTTAAGAAAACTGTAATGGTTATGTACAAATACTTAATATTGCTTTAATTGGTTTGTGATTTAAATTAGAATTTATGTGGACTAGTAGAAATAGTCTGGAAACCAGATTATTGCAAAAGGAAATTTAAGTGAAGAAGCAATAATTGACAAGCAGTGCGATTGGTTTAATAAAACACAGTCGCAGCGACACAAACACATTGGAATGTTAAATTCCTTTTCTAGCTGCTATCAAAGACAAACATAGCATTGGACAAATAAATTAATCTCATTCTGGAGCACAATGAAAACACATTACAGTGTGGCAAGTCTGCATAACATTAGGAATTCAGCCAATGCAGTGCAAATAACTTATATTTGTGGTGTATGGAATATTTTGCAATCTATTGCTCAATACTTTCAGTACATTTACGAAGATTCCATGGACCTGATTGCCAAGCTGCCAACCATTGCAGCCATCATCTACAGGAACCTGTACAGGGAGGGTACCAGCGTTGGAGCTATCGACCCCAACAAGGACTGGTCTGCCAACTTCACCAGCCAGCTTGGCTACGAAGATCCACAGTTCGCTGACCTTCTCAGACTTTACCTCACAATCCACAGGTTGGAAAATGATTTTGAGTGAAATTTAAACTATCCACTTGTTGGTTTAACATCAAAAGTCTTGTTACTTAGGAGCCGTGATAAAACGAATAAATAAAACAATATATTATCTGGTTGTAGCTTGGTGCCTCTAAATATTTCATATTTGTAATCTGGCATAATTTTTATAATCATGCTATGTTTTCTAGTGACCATGAGGGTGGCAACGTCAGCGCCCACACCTGCCATTTGGTGGGCAGTGCTTTGTCCGATCCCTACCTCTCATTTGCTGCTGGACTCAATGGTCTTGCAGGACCTCTTCATGGACTGGCCAACCAGGTATGAACCATTGAGATTTGTGAAAATTTAGCAAAAACGTTTTGTGAATTTCATAAATTATTTTGGTAATTCTTTTGTAGGAGGTTTTGGTCTTCCTGAAAGAATGCAGTGAGAAGGTGGGCAAGAACTACACCCAGGATGATCTCAAGAACTTTGTCTGGGCTCACCTCAAGTCTGGCCAGGTTGTTCCTGGTTACGGTCATGCTGTCCTCAGAGTAACCGATCCCAGGTACACCTGCCAGAGAGAGTTTGCACAAAAGTACTTGCCCAACGATCCCCTCTTCAAATTGGTCTCTGACCTTTACAAGATTGTCCCAGACATTCTCCTCAGTCTTGGAAAGGTCAAGAACCCATGGCCCAATGTGGATGCCCACAGTGGTGTCCTGCTTCAGGTAACTTGCCTTCTCTTGTCTAACCTAGGTTTGGGTGGTTTTGTTGGACATGAGCTCATTGTAAATTAGTTATGTTGTCTATCCAATGCTTTTCTACCTACCTTTTTTTTTTTACCAAATTTATTCTTCCCATCCAGCACTATGGCATGACTGAGATGAACTACTACACTGTCCTCTTTGGAGTTTCAAGAGCACTTGGGTGCTTGGCCTCCCTCATCTGGTCGAGGGCTCTCCGCTTCCCCCTTGAGCGCCCCAAGTCTTACAGCACTGAACTCCTCCAGAAGATGGTCAAGAAATGAAGATTGGAAATGAATCGAGGTTAGAGAGAAGATTCTTGATGATGTGCACATCATTTTTAAGTGGCATGTACCTTTGTGGTGTCCAGTCCAATGGATCTGCTGTGTTTTATTGCAATCTGTTGTGTTTATAGTCAGAAGAGCTAGTCCTGTTTGGTGTGCAGATGTCATGAAATACTTTTAAAACAGCATATTGATGATGTTTCATGTTCTCAACAGGGCCATGGAGGCATTGATCCGGAGAAGAAACTGACATCTCGAAACGATCCTCAATTGAACTTGTGGACAACTGACAAGCTGCGTGCATGTATTTTTCTTTGACACAAATACACCTGGCTATTTTCAGATTCCTTTTAACTTGCTTATAGTTTCGGCGACATCGTAGTTGTGCATCGTGTTGTAGGGATTTTGTTTTAAATTATTGGCTGTTATTATTATTATTATCATCACAATCTTGTTGTCCTCTCTAGTTAGCAGATGCTGTTGTCTTGCATTTTGTTGATGTTAGCAGTTGTGAAGTGTTTTCGTCAAGGATACAATTATTTTTTTATTCGGTGTTGTGCTGTGAGTCTAGCAATAGTTATGGAATGGTGGTTACAAATCCGATGAGGAGAATTTTTCGGCAGTTTTCAAGATGACATTTTTTTTGTGTACTGTAATATTCACCTACATCTAGGCAAATTTAATCAGTCTTAGTAGCTATTAAAGTTTTAACCTTGCCGATTCTCGTGAGCAAGAGCTGGGGTATTATCTGTCCTCATTTTCCCCCAAAAAAGCTGATTTTTCGTCTACATTTTGAAATCTATTTCGCGTGTTGCCCGAGCGAATTGTTTTTACCTATTTGGACGGATACGCAGATGGCGGGTGATTAGTTTGGATGAATACGCTTTGATGGTTGTGGAGTAAGAGTTGAGCGAGAATTGCTGAGGTCAATGGAATGGGGCTGCATTTCTCGCTTTGGCTGATGGCTGGTAAAAGTTTATAAGATGTACTTCAAGCTCATAGGGGGTGGTTAAAAATGCGACTGATTAAGTGATGGCAGTGCAAATGTGTTCACTGGATCGGTCTGGCGAAGACGTATTGAAGTAGCCCTAACAAGGTCGGTGGTTTGTCACTATGGAACAAAAGCACTGCCTGGAGTTTCCATGGATACAGATAACTATTCTTACAAAACAAGGCTCTCTTGCTAAATGTTAACTTGATGGAGGATTTCAGAATAAGTTGGATTCGTAGCAGAGCGTGTGCTGCTTACGATGTCGAAAAAAGTGCAAGCGCTTGTTTCGTAAGCTTAATGGAGGATGGCACAGTTGACGAAGTATTTGATGGTTTTGTTGGAAGAATTGAAAATGGTTGCGAGGAAGGCAAATCTTCGACGCTGGTATTTTTGCAAGAAAAACGCGAAGTGGAAATTGATATTCCATGCGGTTGGTATAAAGTGGGCTCAGACTATTTTAAAAACAACTGCTTCCCATTAAGACTGGACATTGTTCAATATTAGAAAATGAGTTGAATGCATTTTATGAGATAGAAGCTATTAATTAAATATAATGCTTTAAATATAAACTGTAAAAGCAATAATAAATTTGAATGACTTGTAAAGAACCCTCTTAAACACAGATTCACCTGCCTCATTGGAAACTAAGGATGATAATGAGCCACCAGTACAAGGACAAGTGGACGGTGACAAAGTGATTGAAGGCAAGCCCACAACTGCAGAGCAGTTTAAAAATAACGTCATTTGCTCATTGTGCAGTGATAATTAATGAGTAACTCAAGAATGTTAATACTACTAAAATGGTCTCCATACTATTGCTATTATTCTTAAGCCTGTCCTCAATGTTACCTTTTTTCACATTCTACAATATATTTGGATAACACACTCTGTAAATTAAACCACTTGAATTAAATACTTTATTTTTAGGCTATTTGGCAAAAGCAATTGTTTAAAAATTTATAACAATTTTTGAAATGCCATTCAAGATGTCAGCAAAAGAAGCAGTTTGAACCATTCTGGAATGGCACAAGAAATTGAAGCCAAAAATGCCTCGGTTGATGAAGTAACAGTACAGGTAATTGATGGAATACTTATAAAAATTAAAATATTTTAATCAAATTACGTTGAATAAATTATTTAACATTTTCTGGTTGGATTTCATTCTAAATAAATAAATTTAACTGTGTTTAATGTAAAAATTAATATTTTGATATTTACATTTAATTGTGCATAATCACTATTATGATAAATATATTACTAATAATACCTTAAAATCTTACAATTGATAGAAAACAAAGAAGCAGATGATAATCCAGACAATCATAAAAGTTGGATTCTCCCTCAACCTAACATCGGATCTCCAGTCTTATTTTTACATCATGAGGTCATGCTGTGAGGAAATTCCATCTTTCAACAGCTCAGATGAAGCGGAACTTTCCATGCCAAAGTTCTGCTCCACTGGTTTCATGAATGGCAGTCCACTGCTTTGCCTGGAACAGATTCTGTCACAGGTCAGTCCCTAAATGGTTAAATGGTGAACAGAAACACCAATTGGTTGTACATATTAGTCAGCATTCTTTAGTTGCAAGTAAATATTGAATGAGTCAATATAGTTTAACCCTTGGATGCCTAAGGTGACACAACTTCCAGTTTTAGCTGAGGGGG
>MPNW01000285.1:63722-89712 GCA_011800805.1 Hirudo medicinalis
TTATCACACACATGTTGAAGATAATTCTCACAAAAATTCAGGACAAAATTTCTAAAAGTGATTCTAGGATTTCAAAAAAGGAAACTTTGGGGTACAATTGTACCCCCCTTAGGCATCCAAGGGTTAAAATGACATTTGGCCATCACATCATGAATAATGAATAATAAAGCTTTTTCAACTTTATCACTCTTTAGGGCATCGATACATTTAGTGAATTTAGTAGCTTGCCAAACAATGTTATTCATGCTGTTGAGATTTTAGTTTTAGTTTTTTTTAAATAAGTTTTCATCACCTAATCAAGATAATCACCACCATCATAATCAGTGTCATTGCAACCACCATAATCATCATCATCATCGTCGTCGTCATCGTCATCATCACAATCATCATTGCAACCATTACTACATAAATACTTCTCCAGGTCTACATACCCCTTCTCTCCTTCAACTATGAGCGCAACAACCAGGCCATCCAGCAGCTGATACTCAGAAGACCAAAAAGTCCACAGAGATCATCAAGGGTTGCCCTCAAAAATGGAAATTCATCAGAGCACCCCCAAAAGACCTTGGAGGAGCAAGATCATCACCATGACAGAAAAGCATCAAAGAGGGAAGCAGAAAGGGAAGAACTGAGTGCAAAGTATCTTCTCAGGGATGAATTTGTCTTGACGATGGAGGCTTTTGCCCAGACACTGAAGAGGACTGAACTGGAACTAAACCAGGAGGCAGAGTCTGATGGTGTGGACTGCCAAGTGCTGGACGAGTTTGACGGTTAGGATGATTCAGCTTTGATTTGTTGATTTTTCCTCATTTATTTGACGTTTGTGCAGTAAATTCCATTTTAAAATGAAATTTGAGTCGCTTGGTGATCCAATTTAGACTTGAATTTCATACGACAACCTTTTATGTGTGGTGATGTTTAAAAAGAATAATGAATACACATATACACATTACATCACTCAATTAGTTACCAATTAATATAAACAATTAAATTATTTGATTAATTATGACATGTTTCAGAAACAAAATATGACTTGTCAGCATATGTACAACTTGATCATGTCAAGAATGAATTGTTGCGAGCCTTCGCAAAGTGGCACAGTCACACCAGAGAAACTCTGTCCTCGATCCTTGCCAAAGTTCCTCAGGGAAAAGGACCTATGCCAGAAGTAGAATTTTGGCAGGAGAGGAGTGAAGCCTTGAGCTCTTTGGTTGAGAGTCTGAAGACTCCAAGAATGACGAAGCTCTTTCATTTTCACTCCTTCCTTGACGCTAGCAACACTGCCGAGTACTTGAAACAGGACATCATCAAGGTTAGCATGGTGTAGTAGTGGTAGTGGTAGTGAGAGTGGTAGTAGTAGTAGTAGTAGTTTTAGTAATAGTGTTGCATTAATGTCTGCATTGCAACTTGTTGAATCAGGCAAAACGGAGTTAAACCACAGTTACTTGACTATGCAATATTATTATTATTAAGGTAATAATAATTACCTCATTATCATGAAGTTGTGACACATTTTAAGTTGAATGCTGAGGCTAAGGACAATGCCCGTTTCCTTTCCACACTGGTGAGACACTTCAGAAACCTCACCCATGGGGCAAGTTTTCAGGCTGCCCAAGATTCCCTCGGGCCGACGATGAACGCCCTGAGGATGGTGTGGGTCATTTCAAAAAACTACAACACGGACGAAAGGATGGTGCCACTCATGGAAAGAATTGCCTGGGAGTTGAGGGAGAGAGTGTACAGGACTGTTGTCATCAGGGAATTGTTCAAGTAGGATGGGATGTTTTCTACTCATAAATTTAATCAAAACTAAATAAAATTAAGTGCTAAATAATGGATCAGCAATGAACCATGTGATGGTTTAAAGTAATCTTCTTTTTCTGGACAGTGACAATACAGAGGTGGTCAAGAAGAAGACCTCAGAGGCAAAGAGACTACTGGACAGGTGGCATACCAGTTACCTGGAGATGAGGCTGAAGATCGAGGTGATGGGCAGGGATGCCAGATGGGAGTTTAACCGAAAGAAGCTGTTTGACCACACAGACTATATGGCCATGGTGTGTGGAGATCTTCACGACATGGCTGAGGTTTGTGGAATGACTTATTGTCATGAAGTACTAATTATTAGGGGAGATTTTATTATAATAATTTATTATTTTGGTATCAATATAATAAGGTTGGTATCAATATAATTACTGAATATAGCCATATTTTTAATTGTGCTATTTACTCGATTAGGAGCACCTGATGATGATGTTGTTGATGATATGCAAATTAACATAATATTATTATTATTATTACTTCATTATGTCCTAAGTTATTTGACAACCTTTTGGGATATTTCAATTTATGATTTAATTATATTATATATTTTTAATAATTACAATATTTTTATTTTAAAATATGAAATTATTATTTTCACCTGAGTTTCATAAAATCATGCTGGCATATTTCAAGGTACTGGAGGATTTCCGTGGCATCTTTGGCCAGGAGTTGAAGCTGGTTGTCGGAGATGACGAACGAATCAACAAAATCCTGAGGAGGGTTGATGCCCTGGTGGAACCCATTTCAAAAGTTGCTACAACAATGCTGACTTCTGATGATGACGATAATTGTGACTAATGAACTTCAGCCTATGTTAATGATTGTGATGATGACGATGGTCAGATAATGATAATCTGCAATTCTTTTATTGTAATTTATTTGTTAATAGAATATTTGTAGTGCAAATTTGCAAAAGCAGCAAATGCACAGAGTTGATGATGATGATGATGATGATGATGATGATGACGATGACGACGACGATGATGATGATAACTGGTGATTCTATTGCTGTAAGTCAATTCATATTTAACCCAAGTATTTCATCCAATTCCCCCTCAGGTAACATTTGACATCTTCAGTCCCAAGTACAGAGAGAATTGGATCTCCGCCAAGGATCGATTCCAGGCTGAAACCTCCTCCATTGAAGAGGAAGCCATGAACTTCCTCGATGACTCTTTCAGGAATCTCAGATCTGCAGATGGAGCCTTTGAGATGCTGAAGAGATTTCAGAACATTAAGACAAGGAAGTCCCTCAATGCTCTCCTGTCGAGAAAATTCTCTGACGTATTGGTTCAGTTTCAAAAAGAGGTTAGAGTGATGATAATAATAATAATGATAATGGTAATGATAATGATAATAATAATAATAACAATAATAATAATAATAATAATAATAATAAATAGATTTTAATCATATAGTGTGATTATTATTTATTGTAACATGCACATTATAAACACGTTGTGTATCATTTAACTGACTTTCCTGTCTGACAAACCAAGAATTCAAAGTGAAGGGAAACAAATAGTGATCATTATAAATAAGTTGTTTATGATTTTCAATAATTATTATTCTTAGGTGGAAAGTCTGGAGAAGATCTTCATGACCAACTGTTCCTCACCTCCAATTCCCCCAAACATGCCCCCAGTTGCTGGGGCAATAGCCTGGGAGAGAGAGCTCTTCCATAAGATGAAGAGGACGATGACCAAGTTCATCAAGTTCGAGGACATGATGCAGACTGACCTCGGAAGAAACGTGAGTCCAAAATGATGCCAAATGAATGTAATTTGCTCGATTTATTTCTAAATCCATTTAATTGCCAGTTTTTTCTTCATTAATGTGTATCTTTCTCAAAATTTTTTAATCCTAAATATCCTAAACCCAAAACTTAAATGAAAACGATGATTGCATTGATGTCATTCGAAAAGCATCCCTTAACAGTCATTGATGATTGGAAGATCATCTAAAAATATTTTATTATTTATTCATTAGCTATTTTGTTGATAGTTATTTTATTTGCTGCACTGACAAACCAAAACTAAAAACGTCATCTTCAGTCAAAGGCTCTCTACTTGAACCTGGCCAAACAGATGAAATCCTATGAGGAAAAACATTTTGAAAAGTGGAAAGAGATGGCAGTTGTGAAGCTGCCTGAGTTGCTGAAGAAGAATTTACTGGTGGAAATTCCATCTTCCTTGGCACATGTTGCTAAGAAGTCAAAAGTGAAGGAAACTGCTGGTAAAAAAAAAAATTTGACTGGCTTGGAATTTGAATAGTTTTACTTTTTTTGATACATGAAATTAATTAATTAATTATTATTATTAAATTATAGGCTTATAATTTATGAAATATAATATCGTATAATAATAATAACGTAAAAAAGTCATTAATATAAACTGACACATTTTATTGACCAAATATTAACTTACTCGTATGATTAACATTTAAATTCCGATCGGTTCCTCATATTCACAGCTTTATGCAGACGACCAAAATATGCAGTGAACTTTGACTCTCAGATATTGGTTTTGATTGCTGAGACAAAACATCTTGAGGTAATGAAGTTTCCTGTGCCTGACCTGACCCGAAACATTGCCCTCCAGGTGTTATCTGGTTGCAATTACTTTAAATGATGGCCTATGTTAATTTGTAACAAATTAATTAATTAATTAGTAATTAAGTAATTAGTATTTTAAGTGTAATAAATTTAATAACTATTAATCACAAAGGAGCAGAGGCTGAAGAAATATTCTGATCAGTTAACCATCATGCTTGACAGTTACCACAATGTACTACATTCCCTTGACAATGCAGAGGTTAAGAGATCAGCCACTAACAAATTTAATAAACCACTTTTTTTAAATATTTGATTAGCATTAATTAACGAAAATTATAAAATGGAGCTGGCTAATTACATTCATCAAGCGAACTTCCTTCTCAGGCAGTCCTTCTGGAACCTCTGACAAGCGACTTGGAACGGGTTTTGAACCCCGGAGTTGCGAGGCTGAACTGGAATGCACTGGGAGTCCTTGATTTTGTTTCCAAGTGCAACAATGTCAGTTCAGTTTTTTTATCAATTTTGGTATTGAAATGTTCACATCTTCTCTTCAAGTTCTCCTTTACAACTGATTACTTGCATATTAACTGTTAATGAGAAACAATTGTTATTAAGGACTGATTAATCTTGTGGAGATTACATTTATATCTTATTTTACAAATTAATGTTAATGTCAAGCTATTGCTACAGGCAATAAAGAACTTTTTATCGACTGTTAGCCATGTGAAGAAGAATGCAACAGACATCAACAAACTTCTGAACGAAATTGAGATCTCATCGCTCTTCAAATATCCAATCATGAACATCAGCTATTCAACCAAATCACCCAGGAACGAAGTAGAGGATGATGTTGAATATCATCATGATGATGGTGATGATGATGGGGATTATGACAAGAACCAGAAAGATCTTTCCAAAGAAAAACCAGATGTCAAGTCTTTCATTTCAGGTTCAATCAAAATCGAAGATTCGTCGAATAATGGCGAACAGATTGATAAGAACAAGGATAAAGTGAAAGAAGGCCATCATGAAGATGGTTTACCCGAATCCCCAAATGATGCATCGGGTGAGGTGAAATCAGAAGACAAAAACGCGAAAACGCCTGGAAGGCAAAAGCTCGTAGAAGCAAAGTTGATTCCCCAACCTGAAGATCTATTGAGAACTCTGCAGCTGAGGTTGTATGGATGCAAGACATTCTTCCAAAAGATGGAAGATCAGAGAGCTGTTGATATCCTCAGACTGGTTGAGACCTACAGGAGCATTGGACCTCTTCTTGTCAAACTGGAAAACATGCTTTTCCTCTCTAGCACTGGATCAGCTCCTGGAATGATGCAATACTACTTGTATTGGGAGAGGAGGATTTTTGAAGCTCTTCTCCATGTGAGTTTCACTTGCTTTGAACTTAGAGTAATTAAGTTTTTTAGTTTAAAACTTAGTAATTTTAATAAACTCTTAGTAATTGGTAATGCTATTTGTGTTTGTAATGTTCTTGTTATTGGAATTACCATGAAACTCACAAAATAACTTCCGAATTTAGAATACCTTTTTTAAATATTAAAAAAAATATTTAAATTCATGTGGTTTCATTAAATTGACCACTTAATATAAATTTAATAAAGCCGGCAGTGATTAAATCAGTTATTTGATTATTTTTTATTTAACCTCTCTGATTCTGTCGAACTAAAAAAAAACAGATGGTAACAAACAACCTGAGAAAATTCAAGGCTTCCCTTGTTGGTGATCGATGTCTTTTCCAGGTGGAAGTGATGTTGGTTGGTTACGACGTTATCATGAGTCCAGGAGCGAATGATGTCTACCAGTTGATTCTTCAGTCTGCCAGGGATTGCGTCGGGAGGTTTCAACCACTTTACCAAAATCAAATATAATTGATAATAACAGAGCCAATCACTTCCTTAATGCCTTATGCTTGTTCATTTTCAATCTTAATTATGTGATGTTTATATTTTATATTGATGAATTTACACTCTAAAGAGTCTCTTGCTGAGACGTTTTGTCAATCATTGAAATGATTCAATCATTCAATCAGCATTCAATCGATGATTAAAAATGCAGGCATTTATAATCCTCGGCACAAGAACATTCAATTGAATAGATTTAATCAAATAAGAGTATCACAATCACCACCACCATCATCATCATCATCATCATCGTCATCGTCACCGTGTCGTTTCCTTTCATTGAGGTTGAAGATGTTTGTTCGTTGGATGCATGGCACATGCACAGAGGCACCTCCACAGAAAGTTCCGGAAAGCCATGACACCCACATCTTCAGCTTCCTTGACGACGTTGTCATGGAAATGGCCATCTATGACCTCCTGGGTGAAATCCAGGAGGTTGCCAAGCAAACCATCCAAGGGACCCTCGATCGACTGATGGTCTGGAAGAAGTTTGGAAGTTTTTGGAAATCAGACAAGGTTGCTGTTATCATCAGTAGCAATGGATTACTTATATTCACTTTTAACTTAATAAATTTAACTGCTTATTATATTTTTATTATAGATTATTATTTTTTAGTTATTGTTTTTGTAAAAGTTCACATTGTATGTAATACAATGTATTATCATCACCTGCAGATCAACACTGTGGAAAAATGGTTCCTGACCAATCCAAGCATAGTCCAGTTTGATGAAAAGTTTCAGTTCTTTGAATGTGCCATGGAGGAATTGTTGGAACTTCCAGCCATCGACAGTCACTTCCATCTACTCATCCATTCCAAACCACTCATTCAGTCCATCAAACAGCACATCAAGGGGTGGATGGAGGCCTATGCCAATTCACTCTTTGACTCTTCAACAATGGCACTAGACGAACTCATGGACAAATTGAAGGTGATTGGATGTGAAATCATTAACATTTAAATCCAGCAAAGTGTTTTTGTTGAGAATTTTAATTAATTGGACATTATTTGTCAGAAAGCGAATTTAGTCTATTGAAATATTATCACATTTGCCAAAAAATAAGCTCTAAAAATAATGTTTCATAACAACAAAATAATGTAATTTCTTCATTTGATTTAATTTGTGTTTTATTAAGTTTCCTTATGCATTCCCATAAACAAATAAAAATCAACTATATAAATGAAACAAAATTATTAATCATTTGAATTTTTTTTCCAGTCAAAGATTAAAGACCTTGACAGAGAACCAGAACATCTTGATGATCTCAAGTTCATTCTAACAACAATCTCTGATATCAAGGTCATGTCATTGGACACAGAGGTTGAAATTATGAGGGTTCAAGAGAGATTCAGAACTCTCAACATCTACAAACTCAAAGTAGCACTCCCGTTATTCTAAGGAACAAACGGAGGCAACACCTCAATTAGTTAAAATAGCTTAGTTGATAAGGAATCTGCCTTAGCAACATGCAGTGATAGTTGTGTCTATGAAGGAACAAATTGATAAGTTTTAAGATTAGTAAATAGCATTAATTTATTTACAAATCTATTTTTGAGCAATTTCCAACTAGAAATGCTCGTTTATCCGCCCAGTATGACGCCGAAAAGATGGAGGAAGCTGACCAGTTGAACAAAGTTTGGGTGGAATTGTTGGACAAGGGGAGGGCTGTTGATATATCCCTTTATCCCGTTAAGAAGAAGTTCAGACAGGTGGGTCAATATTGCTTTAAGTCTAAATAAAATAAAGTGGGAGCGTCGAAAGAGGATAAAAATCCCATTCTAAACAGAAAAAACGTCGTTCGAGCGAAACTAATAGTTAAATTAAGTAATTGAAAAAAATATGACTTGCGACATGGACGTTTGTATTTTATTTATTTCACATTTAAAAATAACTTTAATAAAATCCAGAAGTAAGAAAGTTATTATTTTAATTTTAAAAAGTTTTGTTAAAATGAAAAAAACCCAACTTTATTACATTTATTTACGGTATTGATTTGGAGGTAAAAAAAACAAACTTTGATCAATTATATAAACAAACGCCACAAATCAGATTCGCTTTCATATTAGTCCAAATTCAGCGCCAACAACATGGAGGAGTATAATTTCGTGAAATCTCAAAAGGGCAAAGAAAAATTAGTTTTTAAAAGCTACATTTATCGCCATCAGAAATCCCTAAAGAATAACCATTACTTTAGGTGTGAGAACAGAAGCTGCAATGGCACTGCTATCCTGCATGGTGTTATGACTTTCAACTCAATTGGTGGGACAGTAGAATTAAGAAATAAACACTGTCATGCTGCATTGATTGGGAGAGATTCAGCAAAACAGACTTTAAATGAAATAAAAAATCGAGCCACAGTCAGTATGTCGGCCCCGTCTGCAATTACAGAAGAGGTTACTCAAAACATTGAGGTTAATGCTGCAATTCAAATGCCTCAAACAAAAGCTGTAAAGCAGGTAGTTCAAAAAATAAGAAGAAGATATTTAACTATGGAGTCAGATCATGTGAGAGAAATAAAGATGCAGGAAAATCAAATAGACTTACTGCTTTCTGATGGTATGAAGAAAGATCTTGCCAAACAGGATGAACAAAACAGCGATGAGGACACAGTTTCAATTCAGATTCAGTCTGGAAGCAATAAATGTGGCATGGAGGAGTATCAATTTGTTAAATCACAAAAGGGCAAAGAAAAATTGGTTTTTAAAAGCTATATTTATCGCCACCAGAAATCCTTAAAGGATAACCATTACTTTAGGTGCGAGAATAGCAGATGCAATGGTACTGCTATTCTGCATGGTGCGCCAACTTTCAACTCTCTCTGTGGCACCGTAGAATTGAAAAATAATCACTGTCATGGTGCTGTAATTGGAAGAGATGCAGCAATACAAACATTAAATGAAATAAAAAATCAAGCCATAGCCAGCATGTCTGCTCCATCAGCGATTGTCAAAGAAGCGACTCAAGCAATTGATGTTGGTGCTGCAGCTGAAATGCCATCAACATCAGCAATGAAGCAGTTGGTCCGAAGAATCAGAAAAAAAGGTTTTTCTTTGGAACCAGATTTTTCAAGAGACACAAAGATGCTAGAGAATCAAATAGGTATATCACTGTTTGGTGAATGCAAATGGCAACAACTCGCAGGGCAAGGTGAACAAAACAGTTATGATGAAATGGATGATGCAATTTCAGATCCTCCTTATCAGCCCAAAAGCAGCAGCAAAGAAATGGAAAAGTATCAATTTGTGAAGTCTCAAAAGGGCAAAGAGCAATTGTTTTTTAAAGGATACATTTATCGCCATCACAAATCTCTAAAGAATAACCATTACTTTAGGTGCGAGAACAGCGGATGCAATGGCACCGCTATTCTGCATGACACCCCAGCTTTCAACTCTCTCTGTGGCACTGTAGAATTAAGAAACAATCACTGTCATCCTCTTGTGATTGAAAGAGATGCAGTAATGCAGGCTTTAAATGAAATAAAGAATCAAGTTGTAGACAGTACATCTTCCACAGCAATTGTCAAAAAAGCAGCTCAAGCAATTGATGTTAATGCTATGATTGAAATGACATCTACATTGGCTGTGAAGCAGATTGTCCAAAGAATCAGAAAAAGAGATTCTCCTGAGAAGCCAGATCATGCAAGGGTCAGAAAGATACCAAAAAAACAGAGGGATTCATTGCTTTTTGATGGCTATAAACAGAAACACTTTGTGAAACAAGACGAACAAGTTGGCAATGATGAAACTCAAGACACAATATCGGTTTCATTTCAATCTCGGTCTAGAAGCAGCAGCTGCAACATGGATAAGTATTGGTTTGTGAAGTCTCAAAAGGGCAAAGACAAATTGGTTTTTAAGAGCTACATTTATCGGCATCACAAATCCCTAAATAATAACCATTACTTTAGATGTGAGGACACGAGCTGCAATGGCACTGCTATCTTGCATGGTGTACCGGCTTTCAACTCGCTTGGTGGCACAGTAGAATTAGGAAATAATCACTGTCATGATGCCTTGATTGGAAGAGATACAGCAATACAGGCTTTAAATGAAATAAAAAATCAAGCCTTAGCCAGTAAGTCTTCCCCATCAGTAATTATAGAAGAGGTTACCCAAAGATTTGATGTCAGCACTGCAATTGAAATGCCATCCACATCATGTGTGAAGCGGATGGTCCGAAGAATCAGAAAGAAAGACTTTTCTGGGAGGCCAAATCATGCAAGGATATGAAATCATAAAGATATGAAAATAATAAATCTATTTCCTGCATGCAGAAACATCTTGCTAAATATGATAAACTAAATGGTGAAACCCATTGCAGAATTTTTATTTTTGGAACCAAAGAAGGTTAAAGGAGACTGGAAATTCTATGATGTGATTTCTTGAATATAAAATCTATAAAAGTTGTTCCTACCTTTTCAAGGTTTTACACTATCGACTGTTTACTACACATTCCTTAGTTCAACTTTTTCATACTTTGTGTTTTGATGACTTAAACTGATTGGAAAGGCATAAATGCAAGTATTAGAGTAATTAGAAATTAGACTGCCTAATTTAGGTCATGCTATGAATCACAATATTTTAAAAGATGAACTTATCCATATTTACCAAAGTGGTGAAGAGAAGTTCCTTTTTTCTCAAAAAAAACTTTCAGCATTAGTGTTTTTTCTTCTGGATAATATTGAAGATGCATTCATTACTATTTCAAACATTGCTTCAGATGAGGTTATACCAGTTCTTAAATATTTAAGACGCAATTACTTGTAAGGAAAGCCTACTGTGATGCTTGGAAAAATAAGACCGGCAAAACTTTCTCACAAAATCCTCCATGCTGTCCTTCCACTTTATGAATCATTCATCGCCTTCAGAATGATAATCTTCCAAGAACAAATAAATGTCTAGAATGGCATCACTGAAGGATACTTTAAATGTAGATGAGTTTGATAATGAAAATTGATGCAGTGATCAAGAAATAGAGAAGTAGATTACAGAAAAAGAAGCAAATCCCAAAAGGAGAAAGCAAACCATTAGGGAAGAAAAGATTGCAACAGTTTCTGACAAATTTTGACATTGCATCAATTGAAGAATTCCTACAAGGAATTTCTGCAATATTCTTAGTTCCTCGAACCAATATTATTGTCTGAATCAAGTGACAGTGATCAAAAGTTAGAAAAATTCATTCTAACTCTCAGCTTCCAATTTTACTCATCTCTTCTAAATTTATTGAACTTCACTTTTATGAACCTGCATTTATTTCATCAGAAATATGTTAGTTATTGATATTAATTAAAATATTTAATAAATCATCAACATTATCCTACTCGTCAACATTCCAAAGCTCACCCTGTCCCAAATCAAAGAGTTCAAGCAGACCCTAGCAGAGTTCAAAGAAAAATTCATCTTAGAAGGACCTGGATGTGTTGATGATGACCTTGAAAGAGGTTGCAGCTTGAAATTTTCATTGTGCCACTCTAAATAAGTGAATTTTTTTCCAAAGAATATTTTAATAATCTATTTATGTGCAATTGTTGACAAGACACTGTTCATTGTACAACAGAAAATTAGCAAAAATATGGTGGATTTAAACGATATATTTGATCAACATCATGACAATCCACCTCCATGCTACCACCTCTGCCATCATCAGGACTTGAGTTGCTGACAGTGTTCAAGAAGCAGCTAGATGATTACTCAGAGCAGAGACAGGAACTGAAGAGTGCCGAGAAGCTCTTTGACATGCCCATCACTGTGTTCCAGGATCTCCTTCAGATCCAGAAGGACATGAAAGGACTGGAACAACTTTATTCCATCTACAAGGAACAGAAGGTACTATTGGTGGTTTCCTTTCTTATCATCATTACTATTGTTGATGATCTTGTGACAGTTTTAGTCATCATTTTCATCATCATCATTGTTGCCATCATCATCGCAATGGCTGCCATACTTAATGATTCCAATTTAGGAATCTAGACAGCAGTGGGCAGAGTGTCTCTGGGTAGATCTGAACATGGTACAGCTTCAGGATGGCACAGAGGGTTTCCTTAAGGCCTTGAGGAGGCTCCCAAAAGAAGTAAAAAGCATGTCAGTGTGCCATGCCCTTGAAGAGAGAATGAAGGAGTTCAGGGACTCACTTCCACTATTTGTTGACCTCAAACATGAAGCCCTTAGAGAGAGGTTGTAGGAAAATGTGATTTAACTCTTATCATGAGCCTTGCATCTTTGATTTGTTAATAATAGTGATCAGTGATCATCTTTGCTGTTACCACCATGAATCATCATCGCCGTCGTCGTCATCATCATGATTTTATCTTTCAACTCTAAATCAATTGCAACAACTACCTCCACCAATTCCACTTTTCATGATCCAAATCTCCACTGATTAAGCATTTGTAATGGAAACTCTCTCCAGGCACTGGAAAGAGTTGATGGAAAAGACTGGTCAGAAGTTTGACATGAACCCAGAGTCCTTGACGCTCTCAAACATATTTGCCATGCAGCTTCATCGCTTCCAGGAGAAAATAGGAGAGGTCGTGAACTGTGCCATTAAAGAGTCGGCCAATGAGAAGGTTAGATTGCTAATTTGAACTTATGTATTTTTACTGGCTCTCATATATTCCAAGTTATTTTAAATTATTCAAAGGTCTTTTTATTATTATTATTAAATATAATTAGATATATAATAATATTTCTAGATATATAATATAATAATATATATAATATCTAATAATAATAATTAGGTATTATATAATAAAATTGTGCTTAGTTATACAAACCAGGACTCAACATAAAGATTTGATGCTCAATTCCTACCCTGGTCAAAACTAAACTCCAGAAATAATTCAGGGACTAAAAGAGATTGAGGACACTTGGTCGAGTCTGAAGTTCAATGTCCAGAGATACACCAAGGGTAATATGGACAGGGGACACATTTTGGGCTCACTTGATGACACCATACAGTTATTGGATGACAACACCATGCAACTTCAGGGCATGTCAGTGTCAAGATTCATCGGGCCATTCTTAGGCTCTGTACAGAAGTGGGAAAAATGTCTGGCTCACATCTCTGAAGTTCTTGATGTCAGTTGAATTATTTTTAAATGTTTTGTAAAAATAATACTAGCTAATTTGTATGGTGACATTTGCTTAGCATTAGAAGCCATGCTATTATTGTATTGTAATATCGTTGCTATTGTTGTAAATGCTGTATTATTAATGCTTTTAGTGGTTTAGCATTCCATAATTTATCCTTAGCATAAGGATCATTATTAAGTTTAGCCTTAGTTTGGAAGGCAAGCATTGCCAACTTTCTGTGCATGGCACACAGCATCTTTTACATCCTGCTCTTCTTAAATAAATATAAATAAAAATAATAAATTGTACAACACACAAACATGTGCAGGTGTGGATGATCGTGCAGAGGAAATGGATGTACCTGGAGGGCATATTCGTGGGTGGGGACATCAGGCTCAACTGCCAGAGGAGGCCAAGAAGTTTGATGAAATTGACAGGACATTCAAGAGGGTCTGTTAATGATATTGAATTATTGACCAATATTACATTGAATAATAACAGTGATGATGATGATTCTAACACTTTCTAACACTCAAATAGATCATGGCAGAAACAGCCAAATCTCCGACCATAAAACATGCCTGCCACGTCGAGAACAGGCTCCCTGATCTTAGGTCTTTGTCTCAGGGACTTGAGAAATGCCAAAAGTCCCTCAACGATTACTTGGACACCAAGAGGAATTCCTTCCCAAGGTTGAATTTTGTGTGGTGCTGTCCGTGTACAGATTAGTGTCTTCCATCTCGAGAATTTTAATTGAGCCATTCGAATGTATTTTAAGATAATTAATTCACAGTGGTGAGAAAAAATAATGACATGATACTAGTAATATTTATGATGCTTAAAAAGATTATAATTACACTAGCTTTAAACTTTAAACTGGCTTTGCCAGTAAAACTCATTTATATCATTATAATTAATTTGGGAGTTCTTGGGATAGACAAACATACACACACTTTCTGTTTTATATTATAGATTAGGATTAGCAGAATAAAATTTATTTAAATTTAAAACATTTGTGAATTGCCAAAATTGCTTAACAGTGGATCCATGAATGTTTTTATCATCTGCTTCCATAATTCCATCACGTCATCATCATCATCATCTTCATCATCATCATCTTCACCATCATTATCATGGCACCTCAAAACGATGGATCCAGATTCTTCTTCATCTCCGACGATGAACTTCTGAGCATCCTGGGAAGCAGTGATCCGATGTCTCTTCAGGAGCACATGATCAAGGTACTCGCAACCTGGAAACTTTGCTTTCACTTTGGCATGCGACTATTTTCTTTTTGTTCTCGAATTGTTACTTTGACTTTTGCTGCTTTCGATTTAATTTTTCTCGTCACGTAATTCGGCAGCAGACTATTTTCGTTTTCATCACAGGTGGAGGGTCATATGATCCTAAATGTGTCATCGACCTATAGCTCATTTATATAGCGCCATATGCATAGCATCAGAGGCGCTTCTTGTTAACCATTTATATCCCAAGGCTGGGTTTCGAGCACGACTTGCTACGACTGTTGCTATTACTGCCTTATGAGTCTATTGGTTCCCCTCATGCCTTATGCAGGAACACAACTCGTTCAGCCAGCCTGCATATGGTGTAGGTAGCAGTATTTGTACATCTCTCGTTTTAAGTTAATTATAAATATTAAGTGTGATTAGATTTTAAGATTGTTTGTTTAAGATTGATTATTTAAGATTGGTTGTCTATTTACTTTCAGATGTTTGACAACGTAGCATCCCTGAAGCTGTGCAGTGGGCATCGAGCTGAAGGGGGTCTGGATGAAAATCACTCTGATAAGAATTTCAGTCAGTTTTCTGCTTATCAGCTGCTGAAACATGTGTTTAATTCTACCAAGAGGATTGCTGAAATAAAAGCATTAGATTTTAACACATTTAAAAGAGGATTACATTTATTTACAATCCAATTTTTATTACTTTATTGTTGTTATTATTATTATCATTATTATTTTTATTATTATTACTTTTTTTCTATTACTCTATTAATTATTATATAATGCCCGTTTAATATAGTAATTCTAACAGTTGTTTTATTTCCTCCTGTTTGCATAAATCTATAATATAATCCATCTGATTTTATTTTCTCAGACTCAAACCAAGAGTTTCTTAACATTTTTTTAACTGCACCTTTTCCAATAACTTAATCGAGTCCATCCCTCGGCAGCAACCACCTTTGTGATGGGCATGGTGTCAGGGGAGGGAGAGACCATGGATTTCAAGAGAAAGATACAGGCAGAGGGGAGGGTGGAGGATTGGATGACCCACGTGGAGAAGGAGATGAGGGGAACCAATAGACTCATAACCAAGGAGGCTGTCTTCTTCTACTGCTCTGAAAAACTTAACAGGTGGTCTCAACAAGTCTCAGTCACGAATTGTTCTGTTAAAAAGACCTTTTCTAATTGGTTGGCTGGCTAAATAAAAACTACTCAAAGTAATGTGATGATTACATTTATATTGCTCATCATTTTAAAGTATCATTACCATAACCATTTTCTATATAAATAAATTTTTTTCCTTAAATATGACTCATAAAATATATCGAGCATTTTCGAACTCTGAATAATGAAATGCATTGCAATGTCAGTGGTTGCAATCAGGGCTGCCAACAGCTTACTAGGCACAGTGTTATGTAAATAGGGTAAATTTGGTAATGGAAAATCGAAAAAAGGTCATGACTGTAATAATTATAATATTTTAAAAACCAGGGTTTTAATTGGGCAGTTCCCTAAAATTGCTGGGCCCCTGGGCGACCATGGTTGCAATTTGAAATTAAATAAAAAGCTAATTGATATTTAACAAGTAAATGAATTTAACACATAAACTACTGCATATAACACATTATATTCAAATTATTATTACATTCATCATCATTCCAGGATAAATTGGATGCTTCAGTACCAGGGCATGGTGTGCTTGGCAGGGAGCCAGGTGTGGTGGACATGGGAGGTCGAGGACGTCTTCGCAAAGGTCAAAGAGGGCAACAAGAGGGCAATGAAGGAGTGCTCAAAGAAACTCCACAAGCAGATTGATGAACTTGTTGTAAAGGTCAGTTGGTAAATTATTATTATTATTATTTAAATTAAGTAATTTATTTATTTATTTATTTCTTCCCTCCAAACAAATGAGTAACAAATTAAATTATTCGAGATGATCATCAGAAATGATGTCGAACATTTCTGACTAAAATGCTGTCTGATTTGTGTTTCTGATCGACGTCTCCTTCAAGACTCAAGCTGCACATAGTGTCAACTTTTCATTCTGCTCAAAACAAATTTAGCATAATCATTATTAATCATAATTCTACAATTTAATTAATTTTTTTGTTAACCTTCCTTATGATGTAACTTATTAAAATTTATTCGCAGGTGCGATCCCCATTGGTCAGGAACGACCGAATGAAGTTCAACACGGTGCTCATAATCGATGTCCACCAACGAGACATCATCGACATTTTTGTCAGGGACAGGTGGGAGGGCTCGACCTCGATTAATTGAGTCTTGTTTTATTAAGACATAATTTGAGAAATAAGAATAATGTTTTTATTATTAATTAAAAATCTAACACAATCAGTTAAAGGTTATTTATACTTTATGCAAATTTAGGCCAATCGTAGAAAGCCCCTGTAGTTGTCCTTAACGTTATCATGATTAATGTTAGAGATTGCAACGATGATATCAAGTTTTTGCCAACATTACCATCATCTTCTTATTTAAAAGTCTTAATAGTAATAATAATATTAATCATCATCATCATCATCACAGCATCTTGGACTCGAGGGATTTTGAATGGGAGTCCCAGCTGAGGTTTTACTGGGAGCAGCATGTCGACCACCTCTTCATCCGCCAGTGCACCGGTCGGTTCAGTTTCGGATTCGAGTACATGGGGCTCAACGGACGCCTGGTGGTTACCCCTCTCACTGACAGGATCTATCTCACCCTCACGCAAGCCCTCAGGTAGCTGAAAGGATTGAGTTTTGTTGAAGATCAAGCAATTTTGATCAGGCTCTCTTTTGATTCTCTTTCTTTGAGATTATGTTGTAATTCTTTTAAATGTTGTTAGTAATTATTAAGTAATAAGTAATTTATCACTAATTAATATTATCACCTGTAGCATGAAACTTGGAGGAGCACCTGCTGGTCCAGCTGGCACTGGGAAAACTGAGACGACCAAGGACCTGGCCAAAGCCCTTGGACTCCTCTGTGTCGTGACCAATTGTGGCGAGGGGATGGACTTCAAAGTGAGAAAAGAAATTTTTACCACAGATTCTTATTTTCCATCACGAATGATTAATTAATTTGTTAATCTTAAAATTAATTTTTAAATGTTCATGGCAGGCAGTGGGCAAGATCTTGTCGGGCTTGTGTCAGTGCGGTGCCTGGGGCTGCTTTGATGAATTCAACAGGATCGACGTCTCAGTCCTCTCGGTCATCTCCACGCAACTGACACTCATCAGGAATGCTCTCTTACAGGACATTGAGTACTTCCAGGTGGATAAATTATTATAGATTCATTTATTATTTAATCGTTGAAATTATTATCAGATAAATTATGTTGAAAGACATTTTTACGATAAATTTGTAGAAGTTGAATTAATGAAATGGTAAAATACTAGATTAACATTGGACATTCTTAATACGATTTGTTTTGAATAAGCCATTAGGAGTGAACAATTCAATTAAATGTGTCTTTGTCATCAATTATTCTTCATTTCATCTGTTCACTTCTTCAAACTTAGGGCAACAATCTCTTACCCGCTCGGAAAAGCAATGAAAAATTCTGATTTATTATGTTTGTTGTTTATTTATTATGTTGCTAATTAATTAATTAATTAATTAATTATTTATTTAATAGCAAATGTAATCTTTTAGTTCGAAGGTCAAGAGATCAAGCTGGACACAAGGGTGGGGGTCTTCATCACCATGAATCCGGGTTACGCCGGAAGAACGGAACTTCCAGAATCGGTCAAGTCCCTGTTCCGACCGGTGGTTGTCGTGGTGCCCGACCTTCAACTCATTTGTGAGATCATGCTCTTCTCTGAAGGCTTCCTCTTGGCCAAGGTTGTTGTTGCTATCACACTGTTCTGCCATAACTTTTTTATCAATATCTTTACTGCCACCATCATTATCATGGCCGCCACCAACGCCATCATCATTTATCATTATCGAGGTTCTGGCAAAGAAGATGACGGTTCTGTACAGACTGGCAAAGGAACAGCTGTCAAAACAGCACCACTACGACTTTGGACTGAGAGCTCTGAAGTCTGTTCTGGTCATGGCCGGTGAGCTTAAGAGAGATGCTCCAGATATTTCTGAGGTGTGACTTCTTGTACTAAATGATCTAAATGAAGATATGTAACACCATAACATTAGAAATCATGGAAGTGTGCAATAGTTATGGATACTCTTGCAAGTGGCTAGCATTTGAACTCTTGACATCACAATTTTTATGTGCATATCTTTTATTTATCTAGTTATAATAATGTTATAATAATATAATAATAATCTAGTTAGAAATAATGTTTTTGAAATGATGCGATGACACCACATCATCGGTGTGATAACCAGCAAGTATTGTAACCTAACACCAGTCACTAACGTGATGTCACTAAGTCACACAACACAACAGGATGTCGTTCTCATGAGAGCCCTGAGGGACATGAATCTCCCAAAGTTTGTCTTTGAAGATGTCCCACTTTTTCTTGGCCTCATTGGTGACCTATTTCCAGGGCTCACCTGCCCCAGATTAAGGTGAGATAGCAGCATGAGGTGATTTGTCAAGTGATGCCAAAATGAATTTTCATCATAATCGTCTTGGTCGTCATCGTCATCATAATCATCAGGCATCAAGCCCTTAATGAGCACATCGAAGTGTCACTCAGAGAAAACAAATACAGGATCCTTACTCACCAGGTGAGCAAATGTTCAGATCCAAAATATTTCCAGTCCACAAATTTTTGTTTTCAAAAGCTCTCTGCCAATCATTCAACTAATAATCAAATGAATAATCCATAAATTCAAATTTATTAAAGATAACTTATTTACTGCTAAACTTCATGATAAAGTTAATAATTTTGAAATTTAATTAATTGAAATCTAAACCATGACTTAAGGTTCTAGTTGACCTTTCCAGGTCGACAAGGTCATTCAGCTCCATGAAACCATGGCAACGCGTCACACAACGATGGTTGTCGGGCCAACAGGTGGTGGAAAATCCGTGATCATCAATACCCTGGCACAGGCTCAGACCAGGTTCAAAGTTCATCATATGCTCCACTTTGGAAACAACTTAGCTCTAATAAATAATTGTCATTGTTACTTGCATAAGTTAATAGTTATTAAGGATTTTTAAGATTTATGTTAGCTGATGTTAAATCTGACATTCCACAAGTTTTAAAATGTTCCTTTTACAGGAAACTATGATAGCATGATAGGATAATCTATTTTTCTCCTAAGCACTTAAACAAAGCATGCTTGGAAAAGGTTAATCATTCTTGTCATTTTTGTCCACATTTCAGGATGGGCATGCCCACAAAACTGTTCGTCATCAATCCAAAGGATAGAAGTGTTACTGAACTTTATGGGGTCCTCGATCCAAACACCAGGGACTGGACAGATGGACTGCTCTCTAGCATTTTCAGGGAGATTAACAGGCCGTCGGAAAAGATGGAGAAGAAATACCTGGTGTTCGATGGGGACGTGGACTCCCTCTGGGTGGAAAGCATGAATTCCCTTATGGATGATAATCGTCTGCTCACTCTTGCCAACAGCGAGAGGATCAGACTGCAGAAACACAGTGCTCTACTTTTTGAGGTGAAGAAATGAGACTTTTTTACCGCGGCTACTTTTGTGTATTGTTATTGTTTTGTTTATTTTTAATTGTTTATTTGTTGATGATTAACTAATAAGTAACTGCTCAACTCTTAGTAAAAGATTTTTCAATAATTATAATCAACATGACCTGTTTACAATAATTTTTCCAGGTATCAGACCTGCAGTATGCTTCTCCAGCCACCATCTCCAGGTGCGGCATGGTCTTCCTGGACCCCAAGAACCTCGGCTACGAGCCCTTCTGGGAGAAGTGGCTGAGCGAGAGGGAAAGTCCCTTCGAACAGGAAGAACTGAGCAGGTTGTTCAAGAAGTACATCCACTCCTGTCTCGCCTTTGTTTGCGAGGGTATCATGGACGGGAGACAAGGAGAGAAGCCCGAGAGTTCAATTCCTATGACTGCCCTCAACATGGTGATTTCAGGTTTTTTACTGAGCCAGGAATTCATTCAGGACTTTTTGATGATGATGTTGTTTGATCTATAAGTAATTCCATTTTAGCATTTAAATGTTTAATATGCCATTTTAAATAATTAATTATTAATAATATTATTATACTAGCTAGATTCAGTAGATATCGATAATATTGTTTTGACATTCATTCAATTTTAAATCAAAGTCGACTTGTAGGTCACTCAACTCACAAAAATGTTCGAGGCTTTGACAAATGGAAAACATATCATTGGCCCAGACATTCTCCAAGCCTTCTTCCTTCAGGCTGTCACGTGGTCAATAGGGGCGGGGCTTGTTGAAGATGGGCGGGCTCAATTTGATAAGTTCCTGAGGAACCTTACGGGATTGGACGAGACGGATCCTTCTTCAGGAGCTGGGGCATGTGAGTAAAAAGAATAATATTTGTGTATAATTTCAGTTAATGTTGTTATTTAACATATAATAACAACAACAATAATAATATTATTATGATTACATATATATATAATAAATATATAAAAATAAATATAAATATATATAAATAAATTATGATATAATTAATATTAATTACATTTGTCCATTGCAAAAAATATCCAGAAAAATTAAAAGTAATATTCTGATTTAATACTATCATTAATAATAATGCCAGCTGAGCTGCCCAGTGCTCGAGGGCAGATGTACGACTACTTCTGGGATGGGGTGCAATCCAAATGGGTGCATTGGGCTGACAAGGTTCCTCCTTATGTCCACCAATCAGAGAAGAAGTTCAACCAGATTCTAGTTCCAACCATCGATACTGTCAGAACTGTGTGGCTGCTCTCTCTTCAGGTGGAATATATTTAATTTCAAAGATTAATTTTAATGACAATAATAATAATAATTTAACCTTAATATGTCTTCTTAAGTTCTATTAAGTTCTGCTTACAATCCAATAATAAATTAAATAACTTGAGAACATTGCCATAATATCTTAATTATTCTTTGCAAAATTCTTCAAAATTTCTTCAAAACGTCACAGGTGTGTGTAAACAGACCTGTTATTCTCGTCGGCGACACGGGCACCAGCAAGACCGCCACCATTTTCAGCTTCCTTCGAGATTTGGACAAGGAATCCCACTGCCTCCTCAACATCAACTTCTCCAGTCGGACAACCTCCCATGACCTTCAGAGAAACCTGGAGACCAATGTGGAAAAGAGGACAAAGGATGTTTATGGACCCATGCCTGGAAAGAGGATGGTCATCTTTTTGGATGACCTGAACATGCCGCAGGTCTAGGGGTTTTGTATTATATTTTGTATTGCAATTATTGTATTCATTGTTTGAGTGCCTTATGCATCCCAGTTGGCACTGCAACAAGAAATAATTACTAGAAATTACAGCACAATTACTACTCATCGAAAATGTGTCTTTACTCATGTGAAATCACTCATGCTCATTAACATTCTTAATTGATTATCATTATTTGACAACAATTTGTCCCTGTTGGCTTTTCAATTAATGACAAAAGTTTCTGATTGGTTGCAGGTGGACATTTATGGAACCCAGCAGCCAATAGCATTTTTGAAGCTGCTGCTAGAAAGAGGAGGTTGCTACGACAGAGGAAAGGATTTGAACTGGAAACAACTGAGGGATCTCAACTGGGTAGCTGCCATGGGGAAGCCCGGTGGGGGTAGGAACGAGGTCGACCCGAGATTTCTTTCCCTCTTTTCCATTTTCACCTTAACCTTCCCGGAGATGAAGTCCCTCTTCCACATCTACAATTCCATGCTTTCCGGGCATTTTGCCAGCTTCAAGGAGGAAATTCGAGATGCTGCATCGACCATCACCAACATGACTCTGGAGATGTACAAGTGAGTCACTTCATTTGTGCTGGTGGTTGGTTGGCCAAATTATTATTTTATTGAGAATTTATTCCAGTATATGAAGCTTAAAGAATTAATTGTTAAAATTAAATATTTCATATTTAATATTTATTGTGAAAGAATTTGGAATATTTAAAAACATTTTCCTTAACATTTGTAAAATATTTTAATCCACGTTATGATTTTAATTTCTGTTAATTCATCCACAAACATTCTCACATCAACATGAGTACACATATCACTTCCTCACATTAATTCTTCTTCTTCAGGCATATCGCAATCAGTCTGCCTGCAACTCCATCAAAGTTCCACTACATCTTCAACCTGAGGGACCTCTCGAGAATATACTGCGGCCTTTTCCTGACCGTGCCGGAGAGGTTCCAGAAGTTGGAGGAAATCTGTCGAGTCTGGCGAAACGAATGCACCAGGGTCTTTTGCGACAGACTGACCGTCGAAAGCGACAGGCGACTTGTGTCGGTGAGTGAGTGAGAGAAAGTGAGAAAGTTCTGTTTGGGCTTTATGTTATATTTTGGTTTGCAGAATGTAATTTGTGATTCTGAAATACTAAAAATAAAACTGTGATTAAATAAATTATTAATTAATTAAATAATTAGCATTATTTTGACTTATTACTATTATTATTAATGTACTACATTACGTACTCACAGTACTCAAAGGGTTGTTGAGCACTGACAACGAACTGGCTCTCTTCATCCTGTTAGCAAATACGACAACCACTTCAAATACTGATTGTAAAGGGTATTAAANAAATTATTAATTAATTAAATAATTAGCATTATTTTGACTATTACTATTATTATTATTATTGTTATTATTATTATTATTATTATTATTATTATTATTATGGATAATACATGAATATTTATTAATTAATGGATACTAAATAACTAATATTAATTAACTGATATTTACTAAGTAATTGTAGTTAACTAATTACCTAAGACCAATTAATTAATTTTAGTCAATTAATTAATTACAATCTGCTGATTAATTCTGATTTATTTATTATGATTTGCCTTTTAACTATAGCTTATTAATTTAATATAATTTCTTAATTAACTATAATTTATTTAGCCTATTTGTAATATCATGTGATCACTGTATAAAAACTCACTAAGCTATGTACATTATCATTAAAAGATCTTATTCGTTAATTCTATCTATTATTATTTTTATTATTAATATTATCATCATAATCATCATCATCATCATCATTATTATCATCATTATCATCATCATCTTCATTATTAATATTATTATTTTTATTATCGTCGATGTTTTACACAAATATATATATTACACAAATATTTATCAAGTTAATATGAAGTATTTAGAAACCAATAGAACCAATTTGAGATCTGCTCATTCTTGTTCCCACTTTTATTTCGAACAGACCTACCTGAAGAAATTGTTGCAGGATAACTTCCCAGAGTGTTACAATTACTCTGCCAGGGATCCTCTCCTGTTCGGCGACTTCGGAGAGGCCCTCGAAGTTATTAATTGATTTTAATTAATAAGTAATTGATAATCAGTGACTGGTTACTTTTCTTTGTCAATTTTTTTCTCACCAATATCTCAATTATTGTCACGATTCATTAAATTAATTCATTTGCAAGAAACATAAAATTATTTCTGAGGAAGTGCGAGTAAAATATTTATCAGTTGAGGTCACAAAGCTTGAACTGATGATAATTGTAATAAATAATAACGATGATGATGATGATGATGATGATGATGGTGATGGTGATGGTGATGATGATGATGATGATGATTGGAGGATCAAGAGAAGAGGACCTATGAAGACCTTCAGGACTTTGAGGCCATCAGGGCCTTGTTTCAAGAAGTGAGCTTCCATTCAATTGAGAAATATTTAATTAGATAGGCTAATTGTAGGTAATTTAATTGAATAAATAACACATTTATTAGGCTATTTATACATTTATTTATTAGCTATTAAGATATTAGTTTATCACTAATAATGAGATATTAAATCTTAGATTTTGGACGAGTACAATGAAAAGCACACACCACTGAAATTGGTCCTCTTCGACGACGCCCTGGATCACCTGACCCGGCTCCTTAGGGTACTGAGGATGTCACAGGGTCATGCCCTCCTGGTGGGGATTGGTGGAAGTGGGAAGCAAAGCATCACCAAGATTGCAGCTTTCACATCCAATTGTGAGGTTAGGAATGGAGTTAGCTAAAAGGTTGTTTGACCGCTGATAAATAAATTAACTGATAAAAACATATCAGCCATGGTTAAAGATGAAATGTAATTAACCAATAAAGCGTTTACACATTTTATGTATTTGTGACTCATTTATCTTGATCCCATTCTTGATCCACAATTTTATGAACTTGAATAAGCGTGATTGAAGAAGTTCGGGGGCAAAATTAAAAACTTCTCCCGAGTTCTCTTTTCGAGTTGTACCCATTGAACTGAAAGTCGAATCTGAATAGCTAAGGTTAAGAAGTTATAGACAGTGAATGATTTGTCTTTTCATTTGGCACCCAACCCCAGGTGTTTGCAATAGCCCTGAGCAGAGGGTACACCGAGTCGTCATTCAGAGAGGACTTGAAGGTCCTCTATAACAAACTTGGCATGGAGAACAAGAGGATGGTGTTCCTTTTCACCGATCAGCACGTGGTGGAAGAAGGTGAGTCATGCCGATGGTCTGTGATGATTGTGATGCCATGGTGATGAAGACGACGATAATGATGGCGATGATGATGATAATGATGATGATGATGATGATATTAATGCTTCAATAAATTAAGAATTAGCAATTTTTATTGTTGTTGAAAGTTGTGATCATTATCATCATTGCCAGGTTTCTTGGAGCTGGTGAACAACATGCTGTCCAGTGGAGTTGTTCCAGCACTGTTCGGAGAGGATGAGAAGGAGCAAATAATAGGACAGGTGATGATGATGATGATGATGATGATGATTATCATCAAAGAATTGTGCAAATTTGATGATGGCTAAGCCTAGAAATGTGTCATTATGGCAGTTGTTTTTTTTTTAAACTCTATTTTTAACTTAAATCATCAGTAATAATAGATAATCTTTACTAACAACAGGCAGACTTCAATTACTTAACTACTTGACAAGTCTCAGTCACCTAACAACTAATTCACTCGGTTGCAATGCGACCGTTTCTTTTGCCATCGCTCGCAGGAGCAACCCTTTAGGGTTAACTCAGGCATAAATAGTGATAATAATAAACTTAAGAAACGTGTATATTTATAATTTAGTAATAATTACCTCTGATGAATATTCATAGATGAGCTACAGTACCTTCTATCAAAACCTGTCCGATGATGAGTACGACGAGTACATTAGGGTCTGAAGTTTTATCGCACAATTGATATTAATACTCGTCACATGATTGATGTTAACATTCGTCGCATGATTTTTATTAATACTCGTCACATGATTGTTGTTAACATTCGTC
>MPNW01000285.1:90115-104625 GCA_011800805.1 Hirudo medicinalis
TTCATTTGATTTTATTATATCAAATTTAAGTCTGATGTTAATGAGAGATTTTGTCATGATTTTATGATGATTTTAGTCATTGCATCGGTAACTCGGATAATTTGTCGTATTAGAATTGCTAGATTTTTTGTCCGACAACAAAATGGGCTTCAAAGATTTTAAACCCATTTGCATTTAATTAATAATTTAAAACTATAATTATGAAATTATGGAGAGAATTGAAAATGATAATTTGAAAACAAAAATTTGGATATAATTTTACCTTGTTATCGACCAGGTGATGGGTGAGGAGGTGGATGAAGATGGAGATAACAAGACCACCAGAGGAGGAGTATGTTTCTAAATATAGATTGTAATATAAATATAATAATAAATAAATTTAAATATAAATATAAATGTAAATATAGAACATCTCACCTCCAATCACAATGTGCTTATTATGCTTGATACAGTCATGTTTGCTTTGATTTTTAATTAGAGCTTAGGAACTGATTTTAATAAATGATGATGATGATGATGACGACGACGACGACGACGATGATGTCTTGCAATTACTGTCAAGAACGTTTTTACTTTTTCATTCGCTCACTCACTTGTTCTCAGTAGCTCAACCATAAAAGTCACTGATCAATTGAACTTAATTGATTTGAAGCTAATGCTTAACACATTGCAAGTCTTTGAACTGCTCTATTGTAGACTGTCAGTTCATGATCAAATCACTTCTATTCATCAATTCATTTTCCAATCACACATGTCTTCCATCTGATGAGTCATTTTAGTGGTTCCATTGACTTTAAATACTTTAATTAGACTGAGTATTTATTAATACCTTTTTAAATAATTAATCTATGCATTAATTAAGATTGAGCAATTTACTCGTTCATCTATTCATTCTGATACCATCCTGCAATCGCATCCAGGCAAGGAATGAGGCATCGAGTGGCGGAGTGACTCGCTCGAAGGAGAACATCTGGCAGTACTTTGTCAACAAGTGTGCCAACAACCTCCACCTGGTTCTTTCCATGTCCCCCGTGTCGGACACTCTGAGGAAGAGGTGCCGCAATTTTCCAGGTCGTCACGCTTCGGCGATTCAGTCGATGAGTCATCGTTTTAAATTTAAATTGAGCTGCTTTTTAGTGCTTGGATGAATCAATTGATTAGTTATTGATGATGATTTAAGTTAGTGTTAGTAAATTATTGGCGTAATATTAATGTAATAATAATATAACATAATAATATTCATGTAGTCATGCGTTATCATAGTGTAATATTGCTTAAATGTTTATCTTTGTTTATGATGTCATCTTTATCAGTTCAGTGGCTTGATGATGCTTGATGGTATGTTATTAATAAATACTTATTTTTAACGAATTAAATAATTAACTATTAATTATTAATTAAATTAAACTATTAACTATTGATCAATTTGTGATTGTAGGCATGGTCAACAACACCTTCATAGATTGGTACATGCCGTGGCCTGAACAGGCCCTCTATGCGGTGGCCTCGGTTTTCATTTCTGCCGAGGTAACCAATAAACTTTCGCTGTCTTTTTTTATGAGGTCACCATAAAGGACTTAAATGTAAACAGACAAAAACACATACACATACACACACACACAAACACAACCACTGAGATGTTTTAACTTTTAACCACAGAGTCCTCTAATTCCTGATGCTCAGAGGGAAAATGTGGTGGGACACATGGTCATGGTCCACCAGCTGGTCGGAATGTCGAGCAAGGATTTCCAGTTGAAACTGAGGAGATACAACTACGTCACACCTAAGAATTACCTGGATTACATAAACACCTATCAGAAGTTGCTCGAGGAAAAGAACCATTCCACCCAACTCCAGGTGCATTTGAGATGAGTGTTGGACAGATCGATGAGAATGGCCAGTTACACGTTTTGGTTTAACTAATATTTATTTTTGGTCAACTAATATTGGTTCCATGTAGGTTTGCAGTTGATTGAATTTCTCTCAAAAATGCTTAACACAAGCACGGCCATCAACATGCATTTTAAATTGTTTTTGAGTCGTTTAATTGAACTAAACATGCTTTAAAAACAATCATTGGTTAGATAATGGGCTTGATTGATTGAAAATTGATTCAATAGATAACTGATTAGTTGCTTGATTGGCTACTTCCACCAACCATTCGCAGTGCGAGAGACTTGAAAATGGCCTGAAAAAGCTCGCAGACACGAGAGCACAAGTCACCGAGCTCAATGAGAGGCTCGCCCAGCAAAGGGTCGCGGTCACCGAGAAAACAAGTTCTTGTGAAGAATTGTTGAGTGGCATATCCAGCGCCACCTCGTTGGCGGAGGAGAAAAGGGGAATGGCCGTAGAGAAGGGCAGAGAGATTGCCGAGCACAGTGGAATCATTGAATCGGAAAAGGTGGACGGAGTTTGCTTTGAGTTTAAATCGAGGACAGAATTTTTATGAATTATTTTAAGATATTATGTTAGGTTTTGTTTACTTGAATAACCCATGATTGAATGTTTAATCATATTTAGATTTATTATGTTTAAAGTAATTATAATATTAATTAGGAACATTTATTTTATGGTTGTGACTAAAAAGATATTATTCGCCATTCTATAGCAAGAGGCAGAAGAAGCTCTGGCGCAAGCACTACCTGCACTTGAAGCCGCACGATTGGCTCTCGATGACCTAGATAGAAACAGTGTCACTGAAACTAGGTCGGTTTAATCAGAGGAAACTACCATTTAAACAAGCAATTTAATAACGATTAATTAAACATAATTCAAAATAAATACTTTTCATGTGGCATACTTAATATACTTAATACTAGCATGAGTTATCTGTTTAATGTGCCTAATAATTGCTTTCAATTCGACCTTGAACTTCTGGTCGCATTCACAAAGAGCCATTGGTGAATTTAAAGAGCCAGTTAAAATTAAAATTACTGTAATTAATTAGGTTAATCATCAACACATTCATCATGTAACAACAGGTCCTTTGCAAAGCCGCCAAGACCCGTACAAACAGTTTGCGAGTGCATCGTCATTCTGAAGGGCATCAAGGAGGTCAGTTGGAAGTCTGCCAAGACCATGATGGCAGAGGCCAACTTCCTGAAATCACTTCGAGACATGGATGTCGACTCCATCACCCAGAAACAGGTGTGTTGTTGTTGGCGATGATGAAACCGTCTTCATGGTAGACTGATTTGTTGGAGATGAGGATGGAGGACCTTCAATGGAGATGTTATGATCAATTGCTGCATCTTTGCTTGTGTTTAAGTTTAATGAAAAAAATAAACTAATAATAATAATAATAATAATAACTTCTAATTATTAAATCCCTTAACCATCCTTCTAATTACCTACTGATCCCTGTACCAATGCATCCCACTCCTTCTCCACACTCCAAAGGTGTCAACAGTGAAGGAGAAATTAAAAGAGATGGACATCAGAGTGGAAGAGATGATGGAGAAGAGTGTTGCAGCAGCAGGCCTCCTCAAGTTTGTGGAGGCAGTCGTCGGGTACTGCGAGGTGGCCAAGGAGGTTCGCCCCAAGAGGGAAAAGGTGAGGATGGTAGATGGTCAAATGGTGCAAAAGAAATTTTGGCAACCAAACATGTGGTGATCTAAATGATTAAATGTTAAATTTCGATGAAAATATAAATATTTCATGAGGTTATGATTTGGCATCTAAAGTTTGTTATTGTGGTTTATCATCCTGCACTTGGAAATGTTGGCACTACAGAAATGTACTCTCAATTTTAAAAACAATCTAAATTGACTTTGGTACGGATTGAATGGAAACAAAAGAAATTTTACTCAATATAACGCAGGGTCGAACGTCCGATTTCTTATTGGCACATGGAAAAAGCGGTAAATGAAATATTGTCATTCCACTGAAAGATCCCTAACAATGACATGTAACAGGTGGAAAAACTGGTGAAGGTCTTCACTCAAGCTAACAAGGAGCTGGAGAAGATCAACTCAGACATTGAAAGCCTTGAGGCAGAACTGGGGCTGCTCAACCGTGACTACCTGTCTGCCAAGGGAGACAGGCAGACTCTGCAGGGGGAGACAGAAGTCATGGAAAGGAGATTGGTGGCTGCAGGAAAACTCATCTCGGGCCTCGGGTCGGAAAATGAAAGGTGGTGACCTGGACGTGTTTTTGTCGTGTTTAACGAGTTGACTCATGAGTCATTTTATCTTTTTTGAAAACATTTGGCTGATGAATTTTTGTTTCTTGTTTTGTAGAGATATTTTATTGAATTAAATGTTTCAATTGCACAACTTAATCGAGCAACACAATTAAAAGGCAATTAATGTAATTATTATTGCAATCATTTTTAAAGTTTTTTAGTGTAATTTATTATTATTATTATTATTATTATTATTATTATTATTCAGTCTTAAACTTTAATTATATTAATTAATTACTTAAATTATAATTGCTTAATTACTTTAATTAATTAATTAATTAATTTCAGTTTAAGTAATCACTCATTTAATCACTTATTCAATCACTCGTCCAATTGATATTATCATTAAAATAAAGCAAACACCTTCAGTCAGTCATCATCTTTTAACTCAGGTGGGCAAGCGACCTGGTCAAACTCAAGGAACAGAAAGTGAAACTGCTGGGGGATTGCCTCCTCTGTTCAGCCTTCTTGTGCTACCTTGGTGCTTTCAACTGGGAATACCGGAAAGAACTGATATACGATTTGTGGACAAGTGATCTCGAAGAGCGGGGAATTCCGGTCAGCTGCCGGTTCAGAATGGAGGATCTCCTTACAGATGATGTCGAGATAAGCAGGTGATGAGAGATGGAATTCCCAATGTTTATTTATAATATAAATCTCTTTAGCAGCAACAATGTAAAATTATATTTGTGGATGATTCATTGGAAATTGAATAATTTGTTTTCTTGCATGCTTCATTTAGTGGGTCATGTTAATCTTAACTTGCAATATTCATTTTATAATGATTAATTTATATTTTAATATCTATAGTAATAATAACAATTATTGTTAATAGTATTATTATATTTTTTTAATTATTTATATAATTATATAAAATAATATAATTTATAGTATTATTATTATTATAATTATATTGTTATTATTTTAAGATGGATGTCCGAGTCTCTTCCACCTGACGATCTCTCCATCCAAAATGCTCTCATGACCACAAGAACCAGCAGGTTCCCCCTGTGCATTGATCCACAGCAACAGGCATTCACCTGGATCACCAACAAGGAAGCTAAAAATAACCTGAGGTATTATGATGATGATGGTGACAGTGATGATAATGACTCCAATTCCAGTTAAGAGGATGTTGACATGTGTCATAATAACAATGTTACAGTTAACAATGTTGAAGGTAGTGATGATGATGATGATGATGATGATGATGATGATGATGATGATGATGATGATGACGACGACGGCGATGATGATGATGATGATGATGATGACGACGACGGCGATGATGNGACGATGACGATGACGATGATGATGATGACGATGACGATGATGACGATGATGATGATGATGATGATGACGATGATGATGACGATGATGATGACGATGACGATGACGATGATGACGGTGTTGATGATTCCCTCCCCACTAGATCCTGACGTTCTCTGACAGTGACTTTCTCAAACACTTGGAACTCGCCATAAGATATGGATACCCGGTCATATTCCAAGATGTTGATGAGAACATTGATCCTGTCATAAACGATGTTCTTGAAAAGAATATTCAAGGTCACCTCTGCTGAATATTAACTAGCTTGTAGTGTAAAGTGATTGGCTGATTGATTAGTGAATATTAATGAAGTAAATGGGCTAATTTTGTAACTACTTATTTGTCATTCTCATTTTAAGTGCAAATATTTTGTCCTTATTTTTTTATATATATTTTTTTAAACTGGGTTCAAATTCTTATCAGTTGAACGACGGGGGTTTGTCAGCTTGTGGGGTGAAATGAAATAAATAAAAAATAAATAAATAATCGTTTATTTTAATTAATCGACATTTGATTAATAAACTTAATTATTTTATGATTATACTAATTAATACTGCAAATCCTTGTAGAAGTGAAGGGGAGAGAGTTTGTTAACCTTGGAAACAAGGAGATCGATTATGACCGGAACTTCAGACTCTACCTCAGCACGAAAATGGCGAATCCCAAGTACCCTCCGAGCGTCTTCGGCATGTGCCTCGTCATCAACTACAGCATCACTTTTAAGGTTCCATTGGCACTGATGCGATCAATGTTTGCGGCTTGACTGCCGCATGATTGGCAGGCTAGCGGTCCTTGTGACTTACTGCTCTTGGTGTAAATAAAATGAATCAAGTTATCAAGTTCTAACATGGATGGCATCAGTGCCGGATTTCGGCATGGTCAGGATGTGCCACTGCAGAGGAGCCTCCACCAGCCAAAGAAACCTTTTGTGCTTGTCAGGGGGGGAAGGACTGGAGCTACCTCCACCTGGATAAATCCGGCACTAGATGGCATCCAGCCAATAACCTTAAGAGCAGGGATTACTTATATTGCAATCTACCAGTGATTAATTAATGGAATAGTAAAATTGCTGCTAGCAAATGAATTTTCACAAAGTGAAAGTTGGTCAAAGAACTGAGTAGAGTTGATGAATCATGATGTAATGTTTTCATCATGAAACTTCCAGGGTCTAGAAGATCAGCTGTTGAGCGTCATTGTCAAACATGAGAAGCCTCAGCTAGAGATGAGGAGAGAGACCCTCATTCAAGACACCAGGTGACCAATCACATTCAAGACTAATTAATATTCATTACATAATCATTGTCCCTTAATCGATATTCATTAATTTATTGATTACATTTTGCTTAAGTTAGTATTTTAATTGATTACTTACTTAATTAATTAAATTCCAGCATCAATTTATCCCTGCTGAAAGACCTTGAAGACTCCTTGTTGAGAGAGTTGGCTCACTCCACTGGCAACATATTGGACAATGCTGAACTCATACAGACGCTTGAAGATACGAAGGTCGCAGTCATTATTTTTTTATTTTTGGTCAAAAATTTCTAAAAAAAAATGTGAAATAATAATGTAATAAATAATAAGATGTTGGCTGTAGTACTAATCTTACAGCAACTATTTGGAATTATTTTTATGACATCATATACGTATTTATCTACATCATCTATATATTTATAAATTATTACTTAACAAATAACAACACAGGCCAAAGCCACGGAAGTCTCAGACAAGCTGGCACTTGGCGAGAGTACAAGGAAGGAGATCGAGAAGAACAGGGACACCTACAGAAGAGCAGCCAAAAGAGGGGTGCTGTTGTACTTTGTCCTCTGTGACTTGGCAACTGTCAGCACCATGTACCAGCACTCCCTGGCTGCCTATCTTGGGGTTTGGATTTATGCTTTTATAGTTAAACATTTTTTTTTTCTGCATTCTGCTAGATTAAGTTTGGCAGTCGACAACAAATGACATTGTACCAGCATTTCGTGCACATGTTAAACACATGTGTTTAGGTTTAAATAATTGCTGAAATGAATGCAATAACTGAGCAGAATGTCGTGAGCTTCTGCATTCACCTCCAACTGTGAGCATTTCACAAAACCCATGTTATCTAGAGAATTCTTGTGACACCAATTGCCAGGAAGTAATTTTAAATATTAAATATTAATAATCCAAGTAATAATTTATCAACTTAATTAAAGTTGCTATATAACCTTCAAGGTATTTCAACTGTCCCTGAAAAAGAGCAAGCCTCATGTTATCATGGAAAAGCGACTCGCCAACATCCTGGACACGTTGACCACCAACATCTACAACTATGGATGCACTGGCATCTTCGAGAGGCACAAGCTCCTTTTTTCCTTCCAAATTTCCATAAAACTGGAGATGGAAAAATCAAATGTCACTCAAAGGGAGTTGGACTTCTTCACTAAGGTTGGTCAAAAGAATTGCAACAAAGTAGCTGCAGAATTTGCTTTCAACCAAGGCTCAATCAACTGATGAATATTTTTTTTGTAACATTAAAAAATCTCTTTCTGCATCAACCTAAATTTTATCTTTAATCTAAATAATCAAGCATCACAGCATTCCAGGACTGTAATTCATAGTGCACATTGCACTGAATTGGTACTGTATGTTGCACCCAGGGCAAAGTAACACTGGAGAAGAGCGAGAGAAAGAAGCCCTTTGATTGGTTGCCTGAAATAGGATGGGAGGATCTGACAGAGCTACAGGAGTCATTTCCAGACGTTTTTAGCAACATTCTTGGGGATCTCGAAAAGAATGAATCCATTTGGAAGCAGGTTGTTTATTTATTAAACCAATTATATTGTTATCCAAAGTGACAGCAGTTATTATGGACCGATTACATAATACTAACCAATGGTAACATGATCATTACTGTGTCAAACATTCCTTCTTCAGTGGTTCGACCAAGAGACTCTAGAAAATGAGCAGTTACCCCCCAGTTACAACAACACCTCCCCGTTCCATCGTCTCATGCTTTTCAGGTGTTTCAGAGTGGACCGCATTCATCGTGCCATCACCAATTTCGTCGCCACCACCTTAGGGGACAAATACATCACTTCACCCATCATCAGCTTCAAGCACATCCACAATCAGAGCAATCCACTCTCTCCAATAGTATTCATATTGAGTCCTGGATCCAATCCTGTCAGAGATTTGCTAAAGCTTGCTGAGGACATTGAGTTTCCAACCAACAAAATCAAATTCTTGTCACTAGGTCAAGGTCAAGAGAAGGTGAACTCCTTGTGATGATTAGTCACATCACAAGCATTGCCTAGGCAATGTTAAGTCAGCCTTAGTTTCTTAAGCTAAATTGTGCACTGCATCAAAGTGGGGGATTTTGGCAGTTTCCAGAATTTGCAAACAAAATGTAACCAATCCCACCCCGTGTCACTGCATGTCATCAACTTGAGTTTTGTTTGCAATAAACCAATTTTCTTACTATTATTATTTTATCATTTAGTTTTCTTCCCAGGGACAAATTCTCATGTTTGTAAGCCATAGACATTCACATCGTTCCCTAAATCAGGGATATTCAACTGGCAGCCCACCAAGGGATTTGAAACGGCCCGCTTCATAAATGTGGCCCAGTTTCATTTTTTGATGACTTCTCATGCGTGGAATTACATAGGCAAATCTCACACACAATGCATTATGTGAACATTAGATTCACAGATTTATCAAATTTATTGAGCTCAGATGAATATTGAAAATTTTGGCCATTTATAAAATATAGTTAAATGCCCCCTCCCTAAATCATAAAACTCTACCAGGTGGCTCTTCAAATGCTCGACGCTGCCACAACCAGAGGTCAATGGTTGATGTTCCAGAACTGCCACTTACTGGTAAAGTGGCTGAAGGAACTAGAGAAACAACTGGAGAAGTTCAACAAGCCACATCCAGATTTCAGGTCCGTGCTTAAGCTAGTCTTATTTGTGATCATAATTATTAAAAAAAAAACAACTTTAATTCTCCTTTTGCAATAGCAATAATTATTGCAGAATTAAATCAACTTTTCTGCAAAACCTGAGTGGCTAACAGATGAAAGCTTCCACAAAACCCATAACCCTCAATCTTAAGTGCCCTGTAACATCATGTAAAATGAATGATCGCATTATATTACATGTCAAGTTGTCATCTGATACTCGGATATATCTGAATAAATTGCAATTTCATTTACATTCCAACTTGTGAAAATTATAAATATTTACAAGATGTTAATATCTCCACAAACCAACTTATACTGATAAGTCAATGAAAAAAATAGAACACTTATGAATCAACAGGCTGTGGTTGACAACGGAACCCATAGCCAGCTTTCCCATTGGTATCCTGCAAAGGTCACTCAAGGTAGCACTTGGCCTATTTCATGGTTTAATGAAAATATTTACTTCTCACCTCATTGATCATTAACAGCAACTTTGCATGAATCGATTTCACCTTATTTTGCTACTAAGCCCAAATTATTGTATTTCCATTGTTATGCTTACTATTCCACTGCACTATTACCACAATTGCTATCATCAGGCTTAATCTTCATTGTAAATGTTGCAAAGGTTGTCACTGAACCACCAAACGGACTGAAGTTGAACCTGAGAAATACATACAATAGGATCTCCGCCTCAGCCATCAATGCCTGCAAACATCCTGCCTTTCCATCCTTGGTGTTTGCCCTCTCCTTCTTCCATGGGGTCATCCAGGAAAGAAGAAAGTATGGGAAGGTTAGTCATCCTTTGATCCTAATTTGGCATTGGGCATAAACCCCTGTATTCCAAATCTACCATCTTGTTGATGGCAATCCGGCATTTGTTTATATTTGAAATTGAAGAGGTTGACAATCTCCTCACCATTTCAACATCATTGCACTTCCAAAGCATTTGTCACAAAACGGCAACTGAACACACGTAGCAAGAAAAATTTGTAAAATCTAAATGTGTGCAGCTAAGCTAACATAACACCAATCTAGTGCAACAAGAAGTTGCTCAATTGCATAATAAAATATAATTTCTATCTGCTTGCAAATTTAAAACAATGCAACATAAACAAGATCGGATGGAATGTGGTCTACGACTTCAATGAATCTGACCTCAGCGTCAGCATGGACATCCTCGAGACTTACCTCAGCAAGTCACTCAAAAATGAGGACAGCAAGATACCATGGAACAGCCTCAAATACCTGATCGGAGAGGTTGGTTGTTGTCATTACCTTGACACTGTCGTGACAGTTTCTCGTAATGTCTCCTGAGTCATGTTACTAGTACATTGTTATTGGCTGAATGCCAATAAATTAACATAAAGTTCCTCTCCCTTACAATGTATCCATGCAATGTTGTCTTCGCATTTATTCCACAAGTTAAGTAAAACTACAGCAAGATTAAAAGTAACATTACTTAACAACAACAACAAACAGTCTAAGTGGTTTTAAAAAAATTGAAAAATGCCTCCAATTGGCAGTCATTAGTTATTTTAAATCATTGAATTTTATAATTAATTATTCATAATCTCTAAAATTATGATTATTCAGCAATTCATAATATAAAAACAAAGGTACTCAAAGATATCAATTAGCATTTCACTTTTCATGCTGGTCTTCTTAAAGTAACAGCTCTGGTTATGAATTAATCACTCAACCATCAACCATATTGGTTGTTATTACTATTACTATTATTATTATTATTTTGGGGAGGGGGCAGCTGAATCTGCTGGTTGTACATGGCCTGCTGTTGTTGGTCAGGGTAATAACCATCCATGTGCTCCTGTTTGACAAACATATTTGGAGCTGGGGCACTGAAGCCACCATCACCCATCTCTTCCTTCACCTGCATCTTCATCCTTTCCTTCTTTCCCTTACTACGAGATCTTGACCTTTTGACCTTCTTCCTGTCACGTGACCTGCTCCTGTGTCTCTCACGGGAGCGACTCCTCCTACCTCTCTTGCGAGCAGATTCATTTCCTGAGAAATATAATAATTTATTTATTCCATTCATTCTACATTCACTTGCTAGAATGCATGCTTCCATTGTTAATTTAGTTAACATGTCAACAACTTATAATTCATAATAAATTATGTTAATCCATATTTCAAGTGACTTCAGTATCAAATCTCATAAATCTATGTAAAGCATCCTACCAAACTCTCCTGGTTCCTTCTTGACCTCCCCCCTCTCTGGTGACCTCTTCCTCTCTCTGCTCCTCTTCCTCCTTTCACGATCTCTACTCCTGCTGCTCCGGCGGCTGCGATCCCGGCTGGTCCTCCTATCCCTGCTGGCTTCCCGCATACTGCGATCCCTGTCCTCAGGAAGCAACCTTCAACAAGGACATATTTTGAAATTAAGATTCCAATTTCCTAATAGTGTCAAATCCATGTAATTTCAATTGACGTACCTGTCTCTGCCATCAAAGTCGTCTCTCCCAGAATATTTGGTATTGACATCATTGCCCCCCTTCCTGGTGCTGCCGAGGCCACCGCCGAGTCTTCTGGGTCTCCAGCCTTTGACCGTCCGACCTCTCTCCACATCAATTAGAACCCTCCTTCCATCTATCTTCTTTCCATCAGCCTTTTTATAGGCAGCTAGATAAGCAAGACGCACCATTTGGGAAAACACAGATGTTTGAAAGTTAACTGCACCCTTTTTTTTATGTAAAAATAAATATGCCTATTGCTCTTGATGAAAGCAAAGTCTACCCAGAAAGGCATGAGAAAATAAAAACCAATGCAAATACAACTCATGTTAATTGTTATTTCCTTCATTGTTTATTAAGTTGGGAGGATTCTTTGAGGAATGTTCAAGTCCATATCAAAATTTCAAATACCAAAGCAGAAGTGTTTCTAAAACAAACGTGATTTTGATCAATAAAGCATCGAGAAGGTATTCCCAAACCACTTATTTTTTTTAATAAAAACAATTAGCTTTACTAATGTTTCCTCTGTGCAGCTAATAACATTTAATGTCAGAATGACACCATTCACCTTTAAGAAACTCTGGGGGACAATATATTGTCTTTACATCACAACTCATAGTGATATAGTTGGAGTGGACGGTCATGGTATCGGTCGAAGAGTTGTCTCCACTTTGTCGACACCCATTAATATCAATGCTATTCAGACGGCAGTAAGAGGCCCAGTAACTACAGGCATTTGTAGCTCTTTGAAGTGGTGGTTGCAGAGGTTCATGAGATCCATTCCAAATGCAAGTGCCTTTACTTTTGAAGCACACTCCAAGCAACTCACCCATGCACAAACTTACACAATCTTTACCTGGATTGCCAATGACTTGACATATGGCAATCAAGAGCGGTCGGACACTTCCCAGGCTGGTCCAAATAGCTCATGGGCTCGGAGAGACCCAGAAACTTTGGTCCAGTCGAAGTGGAAGCAAATTTTAGACAAATCTTACCAAGTCTCAGCAAAATACAAACCTAAGCAGCGATTCATAGCTCCATTCATATTGTGTATTAACAGCACTGTGTAAGCGCATGTGTGCCTCACTGAGTGACCATAACTAGTTGGCACCAGATGATTGGCTGGCACAGTCTGGAGAAATAGAAAAAAGATAAAGCTTTCACAGGTCATCAAACAGGTTCAATGGTCGAAAAGCTCCATGAAAGCCTTAAAAACCTGTGCCCAATGCCTTCCGTGCAGAGACTAACCAATCTAGAAGTGTGACACAACTCTCCTGGTAACTCACCCAAACTCTGTCTGCCTTCAACACTCATAGAAATGACAGTGCATTTGCACTCTCAAGCAATTCACTTAAACTGAATGCCAGCACTAACTGGAAATCGAAACCAACTGACCAATCATGTCTCTCTCGTGCTCAAACTCGATGAATGCATAGCCTCGAGGCTTTCCAGACACCTTGTTCTTCACCATGACCAGCTGAGAAAAAGTAAAAAATTATCTTAAGCAGGATGTAGTCAATCCTAAGGAATTCTTGGAAAAACTGCCCAAAGAACAAATAAATGAGCAATGAACAAATTAGAAAATTCTAATGTTGACAAACCCTTCTGATCGGACCATATTCATCAAATTCCCTTCTCAATTTCGATTCTCCCGTATCATAATTCTGCATGAAAATCAAAATCAACGTTCATTTTATGCAAGATTCATCATTTGAGCAGTTTTTAATGAGGAAGCCTTTCTCACTTTTAAATACCAACAAGATATTTCAAGACGTATCATTTTGAAATAAATAATTTACAATAAATAAATAATTATTTAGACAATTATTAATATAAAATCAATCAAAACTTCTCAAGAACTAAACTAACAATTCTTGAAACAAAGAGGGTTTTAAATGGATCTCCCCTGGCATTCTCATTGTTCAAAGGATCCCCTGTTGAATATATTAGGTCACTTTAAATTCTGAGGTGGAACATTTATAAGAATATGCAGGATGTGCCAACAAGTTCATTAATGCATACAGCATCTATAGTTGTGTAGAGCTCCAATTTTTACTAACACAGGGCCAAATCCTGCTCCAACTTGTAGGCAGTCTGCTCAGCTCTTTCTTTCCTCTGATACATTTATGTTTAAATAGATGATGATAATAATCATAATATTAATATTAATAGTAATGATGCATATGTCACTAGTCTAAGCATCTGATATTCAAATAATCATGACAATTTATTTGGTATAAACATGCTGGCCAGGGTTAAACTTGATAAAATCATGAGGCACATTAGCATACTCATGCGATTATTTGTTACATTAAGCTAATATCAATCATCTCCATGCAGTTGCTTAGACACCATCAAATACTTACATTTGTAAATTTTGACATTTAGCAACAATAGTCATTTACTTTTACATTGTTTCAATTAAGACAACTTTTCAACATACCTTCCTTTCTTTTCTCTCCTCCCTTGTCTCAACTCTTGTTCGAGCAGGAGTTTCCTTTGGATCCTGAAAAATGGGACTCAGTTATAAAAATAGTATCTAACAAAATACAGATATTACAGTGAATAAATTGCT
>MPNW01000286.1:3758-55173 GCA_011800805.1 Hirudo medicinalis
CCTTCCTCGTGACAGGAGCAATGAGGGCTGTTGAGTTCAAAGTGATTGAAACAGATCCTGAACCATATTGCATCGTGGCTCCTGAAACTACCATTCATTTTGAGGGCGAGCCAATAAAAAGAGAGGATGAAGAAGCACAACTGAATGAGATTGGATACGACGATGTCGGTGGATGTCGTAAGCAGTTGGCTACCATCAGAGAAATGGTGGAACTGCCTTTCCGTCATCCGGAACTTTTTAAAGCTATTGGAGTCAAACCACCAAGGGGAATTCTTCTTTACGGTCCACCTGGAACTGGAAAAACGTGCATTGCCAGAGCTGTCGCCAACGAAACTGGGGCCTTTTTCTTCCTCATCAATGGTCCTGAGATAATGAGCAAGATGAGCGGAGAGTCTGAAAGCAATCTGAGGAAGGCTTTTGAAGAGGCAGAGAAGAATTCACCAGCCATCATCTTCATTGATGAAATAGATTCTATTGCTCCAAAGAGAGATAAAACCCAAGGAGAGGTTGAAAAGAGAGTTGTTGCTCAACTCCTGACTTTGATGGATGGATTGAAGAAGAGAAATCAGGTAATTGTCATGGCCGCCACCAACAGACCAAACAGTATCGATCCTGCCCTCAGGCGATTCGGTCGGTTTGACAGGGAGGTGGAAATTGGAATTCCAGACGTCACCGGAAGAATGGAAATCCTTCAAATTCATACCAAAAACATGAAATTGGCCAAAGATGTCGATCTGGAAAGAATAGCAGCCGAGACTCACGGTCATGTCGGTTCAGATTTGGCTGCTTTGTGCACAGAGGCTGCTCTTTATCAGATCAGGGAGAAGATGGATCTTATCGATATTGAAGAAGACACTATTGATGCCGAAGTCATCAATTTATTGGCCGTTACTCAGGATAACTTCAGCGCCGCTTTGAGCAAGAGCAATCCGAGCGCTCTGAGAGAGACAGCAGTTGAAATACCAAATGTGACCTGGGATGACGTCGGAGGTCTGGAAAAGGTCAAGAGAGAACTTCAGGAACTTGTTCAATATCCAGTCGAACACCCGGACATGTTCCTTAAATTTGGCATGAGTCCATCCAGGGGTGTTTTGTTTTATGGCCCACCTGGTTGTGGCAAAACTCTTATGGCCAAAGCAATCGCCAACGAATGTCAGGCCAACTTCATTTCTATCAAAGGCCCGGAAATGCTCAGCATGTGGTTCGGAGAGTCTTCCGCAAACATCAGGGAGCTCTTTGACAAAGCTAGGGCTGCTGCACCATGCGTTCTATTTTTCGACGAAATTGATTCAATTGCCAGTGCTCGTGCATCAAACTCAGGCGATTCTGGAGCAGCCGATCAAGTCGTTAACCAGCTTTTGACAGAGATGGATGGCATGGATTCTAAGAAAAATGTCTTCATCATCGGTGCCACTAACAGGCCAGATACTATTGACCCAGCCATAGTCCGACCTGGTCGTCTTGATCAACTGATCTACATTCCACTCCCTGATGAGAAATCTAGGCTTGCCATCCTGAAATCTTGTCTTAGGAAGGCTCCAATTTCCGATGGTATCGACTTAGAATACCTTGCCAAATCCACTCCCGGATTCAGTGGAGCCGACCTGACGGAGATCTGCCAGAGAGCTTGTAAGCTGGCCATCAGAGAATGTATTGAGTTTGAAATCAGGAGGGAGAAAGAGAACGAAGGATCTTCACTCATGGATGATGATTATGATCCAGTGAAAGAAATCACGAAAGATCACTTCGAGGAGGCCATGCGATTTGCCAGACGGTCGGTGTCTGACAGTGACATTCGCAGGTATGAGAGATTCGCTGAGTCTCTACAACTAAGCAGAGGAATTGCAAGCGACTCAGGGTAAATGTTTTGTAAATGGCTATTTATTACATAATGAATTTATAAAAAGTTAATATTAATTCGTCATTACATAATGTTTATCAATTTAATATGATACAAAAGTTCTATGTTAAATACAACAAATTTATGAAAATTTATGGCAAACTAACTCTTAATTATTTAAATTTATTTGATCTAACTTTTCGCTGCTTTACCTAGGTCATCAAAGTATAATGAAACTCAGGATGATTTGTATGCTTAACGAAATCATTTAGGATAAACATGAACAAGTTTTGTTTGTTTTGAAATAAAATCTTTCGTAAATTCGATATTTGTGACTATTTGTAGCTCTTCATTGAATCCAGTTCTGTCACTCATCTTAACTTTAAAGTTAACTTTATTATTCCTAAAAAAAAATCACGTGGTTAACATATTGCAGAAAAATATGTTTAAAAGACATTTTATTTATGATTTATGTTTTTATATATTTTAATTTTCTGATAACCCTACCCCTAGAAAACCGTGGAGAACTGACAATTTGCACAATGTGAGTTGGGTTTTGCCTGTCATTTCTTCAGGTACTTTTTTATGGCTACGCATTCTAAGCGGATGTACCCAGGTGGAGGACAAGAAGCCTCTGCGCCAGTCCTGTTGCATGCCTGAGAAAAGGTTACTTTTGTTGGTGGAGGCCCCTGAGCAGTGGCACATCCCGACCGATTGCCTAAATCCGGATTTATATTTGTTGAAATAGTTTTGTTAATTGTTCTAAAACTATGTTATGTGGTTCTGGGGCACTCGGAAGTTGGTGAGAAGTTGCAGCGAGTAGCTTGTCGTGAAGTTGTCGACAGAAACTTTGTTATAGAAAGATTGTAGTCAAGTTCCTTAATTGCCTAAAGTTAACAGTTATATTCAGTTGTTTATTAAGCTATTAACTGTTGCTTCCGCTTTCTTCCATAATTTTCAATAATATTATATTGTCAAATTCTGCTTTTATCATTAATCAGACTGTCCCTTTCAATAACAATGATCCAGCTGGATATCATACTGCTTAAAAATTTTCCTTTTCAAGGAAAGCTAGCCTTAGCCTTGAAATGGTCTTGAAGGTCCGTTGGAACATACACCACTAAAATCAAATTGAGATTCATTACCAATATTTTAAAAGTTATGTTAAAATTGAAAAATAACCTCAACCAGCGCCTATATTTTTATTTAAAAATAGGAAATCTATTGCACTACACTATCATTGTTTACTTAACAATGTTTACTAGAATGTACTTTTACTCAATATATCTGACGCAGACGGGTTACTAGCAGATGTGATGAGAAGCAAAAGATTATCTGTGTCCGAGGTGGAATAAAGTGGTGGAACCGATGCCGCACAGCATTGCTTTGGCTAAAATTAAATTCTATGAGATTTACGTTGAACCCAACTAATATCGAACAGAACGAATAACAAAAAAGATGTCACAACCTTTCTTAGGGCATGCAGTAGCGGGAACTTTAGTAAGAATTTTGAATACTTTAGCATACTTCCAATCATTAAGAAATTGAATAGCTTTATTTGGAATAACTCGTTTCAGGCCAATGTCTTATCCATCACTTTGGTTTTTCCTTTCGACACTGCACGAACCCGGTTGCAAAGTAAACACGATGGCTTTTACTTTTAGTACATGTCAAATTGGATTCATGTACCAATTTGAAGGAATTGTAATTGTATGAAGATGCTTTGTTCACAGCTCAGGACAAAAGAAAATCAGAAATGTCCATTTTAGTTATTAGGGATGTCATTAAGAATGAAGGATGGTAACTATTCTTTAATCAAATTTACAGGGATGCTTTTTAACAACTTTAACTTTATTCAATAAGATAAAGCCACCTAAATGTAATTTTAAATTTAATTACATATCTGTAATATTATACATTTAAAAAAGTGACATTAATACCTTGTTTATGAAAAATTGCAATGTAAAAATGCATTGGATATCAAATTAAATCAATTTTTGAGATTTTTGTAAATGTAGTCAAAGTTTTTATTTCATAATGTTCTCTGCATTTAACATTTTCAAATCTCATCGTCACATGACCATTTTATTATAGGTCCAGTCTCTATGTGGGTTGGAAGAGTTTGGTCTTGAGTTTGTCAATGACAAATTTTGTCTATTTCTATGTTTTCAACTACCTCAAGTCAGCCCAGTCCATTCAAACATTTCAAAAGGATTTCTTATTTGGCATCATAGCAGGTTCTCATGCAATTATTTAAATTTTGGTTCGCACTCAAATAAAAGTCCACCAAACACGTGAAAAGGAATACTTTGATTTTCATTGTGAGCATGTATCAATTTATGAAATGCTTGAGATGCTGGCAGGGAAAATGAATTGTGATTGTCAAAAAGTTTGACAGTATTTTAATTGATATCTATAATTTGTATTTTGAAGAAATATTATATGGTTTTTAATAATAATATTTATGGTAAGATAGTACTAATATTTATGCCAAGATGGTACTTACTTAATACTTAAAAGTAATGCTTTATCAGGCTGCCTGGCTGTCATTGTTTCTAATCCGTTCTGGGTTGTGAATACCAGATTAAAATTGCAAGGGTTGAGGATTGGAGGTGATGGTGTGGCTTTTAAAGGAGCCTCTTATGATGGAATCATTGGTTCGTTTTGCATGCTATTGTTGTTCACTCGGTGATATTTACCAATATGTTGTTTGTTACAAATTTTATGATAATTAAAGAAAAATAAGAATGAATATTTTTGAGGTTTTATGTGATTATTTAAACTGTTATCACCACTACATGTGTGATAAAAGTTCAGCTTTTGATGGTAATAAGGTGTGATGTAGATTTATCACTTGATGATGAAGGCCTTGTTAAAGATAAAAGAATCACATATTCCTCGTGGACATGAAATAACAAATTAATGTTCAGCTTGGATTTCATCCTGCCTGATTTTAACTCAAATAACTTCTTTTTTTAGAGTAATTTTAATGATTTAAAAAATATATTTAAAATGTAAACTGATTAATGACTTTTTAATTTTAAGATTGTTTGAGGAAGATCTACATGCAGGAGGGAGTGCGTGCGTTGTTTGCTGGCTTGAAATCCTCTCTTGTTCTCGTCTCAAATCCTGCCATCAACTTCATGACGTACGAGTTCCTCAAGAGATTCTTCCTTGTAAATTCAAACTCATTTGTAAGTCTGTACGAGATGTTGAGACTTAAAATAGATTATTTCTACTTTATTAGTTAGCCCTTGTGCTGATTACATTGTCGTAATTATTCTATGACTTGACACAATCGTTTATAATTCCAAATATTATGTTTGTTCAAGTCTTACATTTAAATTGTAGTTATAATTACCAAAATTCATATTCATTTAAATACAACAATTGCTGCCTAACATCGATCTTTTATTTCCAGTTGAGTTCCAGTCTTTTATATTTTGTGTTCGGAGGTTTCTCCAAATTCTTTGCCACGACGATAACCTATCCGTTGCAGGTCGTCCAAACAAGATCTCGAGCAAGTCAACTTTTGATTACTTGTGTTTTGTTGATGGAACTTCTTTTTGATTTTCTTGACATCCTGCTCTGTTAAGCAGTTTAATTATAATTGATTAATTATATACTTTGCAAAAGTACATTTCAATATCTCATCAATCTTTATTTAAATGTTGCAGGCGGGTCTGCCTATTTGGAGCACCCACCCAAGGAAGTCAAATTACCTGTTAGTTCTGGTCATTAATCGAACCAAATCACTTGCGGTAGAATGTCGTTAATTTTTATTCTATTATCGTGCAATCTATTTCTTATGGGAAGGTTTTTTGCTTATTTTTAAATTGAATCCTACATATGTTACTAAATTATTCACCTTGTATCTGCATTTGAAGTGTAATTTGAAAATTATTGAAACTAAACAAAAAATAATATAGAAGTCAAATAATAAATTATAACTAAGTAATTGAGCTAAAACTGGTGCTGTGCAATCTTGACATCCAACTGAAAGCAAGCATTGTTGTTCCTTCAGGTCAGAGATAATGTTCCTCTTCAGAGGACTCGAATCAAAGCTGACTCAAACTGTGCTCACCTCTGCGATCATGTTTCTCACCTACGAGCATCTTCGGTCTCTTATTCTCGTGTTGCCCTACATTCGCAGTCAATAGTTGATTTTTTAAAATTTGTGTTTAAGTATTATCATTAATAAGTGTTATTTATTTTAAATGGAAAAAGTCATTTCGTCCATGTCTTAATGTACAACTACATTTTACACTTAATAATGAGTACATCAATGTGCTGGAATATTTAGGCTTATTGGGTTAGAATTTAAAGTGGTTGCCAAGGTTGGCAGGGAACTTGAGAAATGGGCCATGTTCTGGGGGAGCAAAGGCAAAGACGGCCGAATGGTTGTTGCCCTCCCCGACATTTGATGAGAGAAAGAAGATCATCTCATCTTCAGGAAGGATTTGTTTCCAAGGAAAAATGGGATTGGAATGGCCTCCCTGCTTTTTCCTCATTGGATGGTTTTTTTTATGTTGTCTTGTAAGGGCTGAGCAAATTAGCAAGTGATGGCAAAAGTAACAGTTTGCATGGTACCTAACTCATTACTTGTAAATTCCATAATGTAATTGATTAATTTTAATGTAATGTAATGATGTTAAAACTCATGACAAATCCTAGAAATTACTTCTAATGAATAACTTGGATTTCATTGTTTAGGAGAGCTGAATAAGGAATCTAAAAATTCCTTAAATAAGATTAATGAGACAAAATGACATTTACAATGGTGCATTTACATCTGCACATGAGATTTTTATCACATAATAATTTTAGCATGGAATGTTTAATATGTTAGGATATTATATACATTACAAGAATCTACTTGAATATGCACCAGTTTGTTGTCTAAGACTTCCAATGGGGACTTCTGATACATCAGGAGATTTCAAGTTGGAGTACCATGGAAGCTTGATTTGACATTTCAACATCACCATCCATGTTATACTTGTGATGTTAATGTTGAAAGGCATTTTTATCCTAGTTCTGTTCAAAAATACCTTCACTGGTTGGACTAGCAATTAGGATGTAACAAGGTTTTGTGCAATTTCTGGCAGTTACTCCAAAATTCTTATGATACCAGCAGACATTGGTTGTCGTTCTGCATCTGATGTTGGGAAAGATTCAGTTGTTGCTTGGATAGCTTGACATCTTTGTTCATGACTCTAGTCTGGAACTCAATTCGTACATCTTTTTTGTCAGCATTACAACTGCACTTTTCCAATCCTGGGGAGGTTTCAGCCACTCTTTTAATTCAAGTGTCCATCCATACTTTTATCCATTCATTAAAGCATCCATCCATCCACTCAGCCACTTAGTGGCTGGATTCTTGTTCTGAAAATGAGTAGTTTTGGGGACTTTGAGATCATCTCAAGTACTCTGTCTGCCAGACTTTCAGCCTTTGTGCTGTCGTCATTCTGACAGATCACAATGTAACGAATATTCGTTACATTAACAAATATTTGTATCATTGTATATATTGTAATATTGAACCTAGATGTGCGTCCAGAAATTGGGAGGTCATTTCAAAACAAATGTTTTCCAATATACAGTTATATTTACTATGAGACGGTATGCAAACTAATATTCTTATTGCTCTAATATTTTAATTACTGCAAATATAAAATGGAATAATTGGTATTTTTAATCAGATGTTTGATTGCACTCGTGTTATGGATACAACGTATCTCCAATTAATTGAAAACATCTCAAAGAAGTCCTTTAAAGAACATTGCAGTTATGGACGAAGCAGCATATTTACGTATGAATATCTTATACAAATAACAATGTTAAATGCTACGATCTAAAAATTTTCAACAAATTATTACAAATTACCTGACTTTTATTAATTTATATTTTGAAAGATTGATTGCTGATTTAGTATCTCAGAGAAAGGAAATTCTCTTGATACGAGCCTTGAAAATACTCAAAGTTACTGTTGATAACCATAAAGAATTGATCCTAGAAGAAATCAAATACTCAAATCGTAATGTTTTACATAAATTTAAAGTTATGAATAAATTATCATAGTAACTTATTTGTTCGTTATAGATATTTTAGCATTCTATTGGCTATCAGAATTGCCAAAAATTCCAAAAGCTAGATATGCCTACGAAAAACCAATTACGCGTTGGTTATCAAAGCAGTGTAAGAAAGATAAATGAATTGTTAATTCAATGAATTATGAATAATAATGAATGAAGTAATGAAATAAAATCCATAACATTAGAACCAACTTCCTAATATTTATATTATCGACAGCCACCTCCATCTTCAAGATAATAAGCATCAAAAAGATTGTAACAAAGAAATTGTATTCTCCATGGCAATTTTACTTTAAACATTTTTATTTTACTAAGAGGGTTTGACATCGAGAATCATTATATCATATAATTATTTTGTAATAATCTAAAATTGGCATTTACAGTGGATGTAAATTTGCTAATTCTTCATCCTAAGAATTATAATATATGATATTATATTATTATACTCATTAGAATTTTGTTAAACAGTTTTTAACTGATGGATTGATTGTAATTGTTGAAGGTATTCTTACAGTCGCGTTACATCATGCAACTGGTTGCATGTTTTACGACCCCCACCACATTAGGCATGACGTTTTACTTCAAGCACTTGTTCGATTATTTCATGAATCGCAGTCATGAAAGTGATTATTGTTATGACGATGATGACGACGATGAAGATGATGATGATGATGATGATGATGATGATGAATGTGACGACGACGAATATGATGATTATGATAATTATAATGATTTTGAAAGAGAAAAGAAAATATCTGCGAAAATAGATGATTTCTTCAGTGGAGTTTATATGGTTCGCCACCATTTTAATAGGCATAAAAAGTTTACTAAACTCCTTGATTATCACTGTGAGGAACTTGGATTGACCACCCGACACATTGTCCAACATTTCATGTTTCACATTGGTACAATAGTTAAAGTAAGTTGACTGATCGTGCGGTTATATTTTTGATACACAGTTCAATAATGGACAAAGTTTTAACATGTTTACATACAACGCCTATATTTGAAACAATTTGTATATTATCATTACAATATCTTATATCAATTACAATACATTATGATTGAACCTATGCAACCTTGTTTACTTTATTTTGTAGTTTTTGATAAAATAACTTTAATTGTTAGGCAATGAAAGACCTCTCAAATAGTGAACTGAGACAGTTAGAATCTTATTGCCCTTACAAGACTCATAAATTTGTGCCAAAAGTAGATAGTTGCAAACCTTATTTGAATTTCAAAGACAAAACTAATGAACTAATGGAAAAATATTTTCAAAATTCTAAAAAAACTGAGATTTTAACCGGATCAACTGGATCAAAGTTTCTTTTTGAAAGCAAGAAATTTTGTTTTTTCGATGACTTTACGAAAAGTCTCCAAGTTATTGACATCATACATTACGCCTGGTTAACGATAGAAGATAAATATCAAGTAAGTATAGACTCTGTTGGATAACTATTAGTATTTGTTCACATCAATTTTGATTTTTTCAGTCAAAATGTCTCGATCAAGGTATTTTGACGGAAGTTTTTAGGCCGTATTTGTCTCCGATTAAGTCGTACATTAACACGTTCTTGTCGAATCCTTCTAAGAGAGGTCGTGTTAATTGGTGGATTCAAGTAATATTGAGGAAATGGTGACTTAAAATTTAATATCTTTAATTACCGCTGCTTAATTAAGAGATTTTTAATGCATGCTTCTTCACTTTCAGTCCTTTCTTAATTATTTCTCATCACCATGAGTCCCACATTGAAAATCTCATCAGAATGTTGAAAGGGAAGAAAATCAAGAAGGTTCGATGCAATGCCTGAGTGCATTGAATACGCATTTAAAAGCATTGATTGTTAATTCCTTAAAATTGAAAATTGTGTTTAGAAGTCCATAATGTTGTGCAACTTCTATTTTACTGCTACGATTTCATTTTTCACTGCCTCATTGCAGATGATTTTCTTTAAGTATTTTATTTATTTTGTCATTAATTATTCAAAACAAATATTTGTAGGCAGCTGAGGATGAATTATATTTCATCATCAACAGTAAAGGCTATCAGAAAAGTTTGGATGAATAAATATACCGCTATGACGAATCAAGTTTTCTTAACGAGAGAAATGATTTTACTGATGACGACACTGAAGATGAAAATGATAACTTTGCTGCTTCTGATGACGATAGTGATGTTGAAGCCAGTTAATCATTTGATAAACCTTTTCACAGCCTTCTTTTCTAGAGAAAAATTAAACAATCATGCACTTTTGCACTGCAATAAATTTGTTTGCTTTAAGTAGATTTCATGTAAATGTTTTTGGAAGCGATTAGAAATTTTTAAATGGATAAAATTCAAATAAGTGGACTCAAAATAATACCATATTCCTGTACGATATTTTTACCATGCTATAATTTCTAGTAATCAATTTTTAATATTGATGCCTCATGATAAAACGACATGAAATTTTCATGATGGAAACTTTAAGTAATTTTTAAATCTTGATTTATCTTCATGATTTTAAGACCTTTAAAGGTCACCATGGTTCAGCGAAATCATTAATTCATATCATGACTTATCATTAATGACAGCTTCCCACGTCCAAGGCATCGATTTCAAGTTGAAGCGATTAACTGGTGCGAAATCTTCAATTATTGAAAAATTAAAAAAAACAAAAATCAAAATCAGATGAAAAATCAACTATTAAAGATTCAACAGATGGATGTAACACCTTGAAAGATAATATTTTTTAATTAATTTTATTTTAATTAGTAAATTAAACAAGTCTTTTTCAATCTCAATATTAGAGCCAAAAACCAGAAACTTAGTGACCATTGCAAGATTATAACCCAATTTAAATATTCAAAAAATCACAACAGAAATAATAAATTCCTACAAAATTATTTTGTTTCTAAGCTTACAATATCAATGACCTAATAAATGGTTAACGATTTCGTGCGGCCCTTCGGTCGATCCAAGTACGTTGCTAGTCGACTTTAGCTGCCGTCGAAGTCTCCTTCCTCCTTGAAGAATACAAACAGCTTCTAATCCAAACTCCACGAATATAAAGACATTAATACCAGACAAATTACCAGTGCGCAAAGCGCTTGGGCGAATCGCTGAGAACATTAGTAGTGCTTACAATTCATCTTCTCAGTTGAGAAGTCGATGGAAAAAAGAATCAACAATAGCAGCAACAATATTCAATATTCATTTAACAAATGAATGCCTGGAGATCTTGAGGGAAGCAAGTGATTTTTAAGTTTCTTCCTGTAAACTTCAATTGCAGTCTCGGAGATGACTTCTGAATTTAGAGGCTCTGGTGGAAGACGATTTCAGAGTGTTGGATCGCTTGAAACCCTTCCTGGATTCATTAAAAAGTAGAGTTCAAGAGTTAATTATTAAGAAAGGAGATAAGACACATTATTGACTTTCATGTAAATAACAATTTAAAGGTTTGATTTTAATAAATATGAAAATTTGTGCTCCCGAGTGTTTTTTGTTCCTACACGTAATTTTTGGTATTTCCAGTTTTTCTCGGAATTCGCACGAAATATTTCTCTGAGTTCAATAAAATTGATAAGTGTAAAATCGAATGTGTTTATATGAACAATCTTGACCGTTATATGCAGATGCATGTCCTTTACATCTTCTGTGCATCCTTACAATTAATACTTCGCAAACTTTCTTCAGGCAAAATTATTGTTCCTTGTTGAAAAAATGGTTGATGGATTCATTTAGAACGGTATAATTTAAAAATTCATCTCTTTTCATTTTAAGTTTTGTTGGCATTTCTAATCCTACTACTTCATTAGGCAGTGTTTTTATTTATCGTTATTGGCTTAATTATACACTGTTATCTCTATTTTTCTGACAGTGTTCAATAAAATAAAATAGTCTAAATCAAATCAAATAGATTTATTTAAAAATATTTTTATTGGAAAAGCTCAATCGGCATAGAATCAGACGAGAGGGGAGACATGCAGTCTCTGATACAAAGATGACGTGCTGCAGTTATGATTGACAAGCTACCGGCCCATATCATCTCCAGCCTCGCCATGGCTATGAATCAATCGCTAGCAGAGCAAGCTAACCTTGCAAACCGAGCAATGTAGAGGGCGCCGTACACCGTTCCCGATGGCCTCAGCGTCTCCCGACATGTTGCCATGCTGCAAAAGGTCTCCGAAACAGTGGCTGTCCTAGCCATCAACCGATATCCAACATCGCATAGGGACAGATCCAGCAGTCGGAGGAGACCAAGAGGACGATTTAAAAGTAAGGGCCCGGAGTAGATATTTGTTCCCAACAATTCAACGTGTCAGATGTTTTTATGAGGAAGAATATAAGTTCAAATATCTTCCGTTTAGTTTAAACTGCTTTGAATTTATCTAACAATCTCTGCTGAGTAATTTCATGTCGTCGAACTGTGAGAAAATATAGCAAAAACTTATATCAAGCGGTTAAAATGCCATAAACGTGCTGGATTGTTTGGTTTAGAGAACATCTTTGCCAGACTAAAGCAGGGATTAATTTACTCCCAGTAGCTGCACCACCGGTGGGGGAAGTACACTTACAGGCAACAGGCAAGTTATGTCAATTTGGTCAAAAGCAAAAAATAGTCATCTAGTGACCTATTGGGAAGAATGTGACAGAGACAAATTTCTGTAGTTTAAAGCACTGGCCTAAAGTAACTTAGTATTTTTTGAATTAAGGGGCAACTGCTAGCGAACATCTATCTTGAGTTTCAGTGCAATATACGTATTTCATACTGCCTTCAAAACTTTTCATTCAAACTTTGATGTTCAAAGAGCTTCCCATAAGTTTAGTGGTCTTGAAGTTCCAAACGAACATGCCTTATTCTAGTAATGTTTAGTATAAATCATTAACATTAAATGAGTGGCCTCCTGTTGTTAGATTATACGTAATGGTTTATGCTCATTCAAGATGGGTCTGTCTAAGAGTATGATAACGTCATTTGAGTTCAAAGAGATTAACAGTTTAAGAGCCTCTAGGGAAGAAATAAAGTGTTTTTATATATTTTTGAGTTGATTGTGTCCAAAATGTTCCTTTTTATAAGACAGGAGCCCTGTTTCCTGAAAGTTGCTTGTGATGTAATTTAAGCTAACATTTTTAAAACTTTGGACACGCGTTCAATCACGGTAGATGTTAATCAACCTAGTAATGAAAGAATTACCTGAGCGCAATGAAGTAACAAGGCCACGATAGTCTTAGGTGCTCGAATTAAACAACTTTAAACGAAAATTACAAATTAATTAATGATTTCGAATTAATTTGATTAAACCCGAATGGAAAGCAAAGTAAATAATATTTCTTTATTTTTGGAAAGTTAAATTTTTTATGAATAAAGTATTGTAAATTATATCAAGGGGGGTAAATATATTAAATGCTATTAATATGAATTTTATATCTCATCACCACTAACAACGAGATCCAACATCTTACTGAGAAAAGCCATTTATACAATGCAGGTGTTCAGAAACACTTAATATTGGCTCGTGCCCTATTCCCAAAAGAGATCTTACACAATGGCATAAGGCCAGTTCAAAAAATTAACTTAAGCGTTTTGAGTAAAAATTATGTAGTAGCGTTTTCGCAAACTATATAAAGACTCGCTAATTCAGGTAAAAAGTTCAACAGGTTGCATCGAAAAGACGATCTTGCGAGTTGACAGCAATGGATAAAGTGTGAGTAAATTTTAACTTATTATCATTAATGTCATCGTTGTAACTCACATAGTATGTTCATTTGTAGTGACATGATTCATGAAGGTATCTCAACAACAATGCTAACTGACACAAGCAATAGCAGTAGTAGTAACAGTAATGCAAGCAATCATAATGCAGTGCGGATAATTAATGTAGGCCGTGCAGGTGGACCTCGTCTCTTCGAATGTCCAAAATGTCAGAAAGGTTTCAAGTCGAAAAGTTCTCTTAAGCAGCACATGCACGTCCACGTCTCTGTTAGGCCTTACGTTTGTCAGGCATGTGGCAAAGCTTACACTGAGATGACGAGCTTATGTCGTCACAGGAGGAAAAGTTCAAATTGTCAGAAACACTCTTCACAGGAAAACAAGAAGCATTCACAGGTTTATAAAGAGAATGATAATTCTGCTTCACTTGATACTCTGACATCGTCCAAGACAGAGACTAACAATCAAAGTGGTTCAGCCAATCGTACAACTCCAGTTAAATACGTTAGTTCCATTGAACTCTATTTGAGTCGTCCTTTTTCTTTGGAAGAAAATAATGAGAAAAGTTCAAGGAAAAATCTTCATAACATTCAGCCTGTGAGACCAACATTTTTCGCTATGGACTTTGGACTCCAAAGGCCATTGGCGGGAGTTTATCCCACTTTTCTGCCAAACTTTAGGATGTCTGACCACTTTGTTGCATTGCCTTCCCACTTGCGTGTAAATACCTCTTTACACGTAAATTCTTGTTTAAATCCAATTTTTCCGCAAGTGCTCAAGGAATCAAACTTTAATTCGAAGCCAGTCTCAAAAATCACAAATTACAGTATCGAAAATATATTGTCTAAATGAGAATGTCATGATGCTGCGGTTGGTTAGAGCATGATGACGAAGCTTCAGTGTGTCGAGGAGTTACGTTGCATGTTACATTCAGTTTTAACATTTTAATAAAAACACCAATTTTGCTTTTCGAAGTGTTCTTATCATGAAATCAAGTTATATGTTATTGCTGGCGTTATTAAAGCTTCACTATTTGGAATCACTATATGTAATTTCTGATCCAATTAGGTCATTGCCATAAACACCGGCTTCTAAGCTTTCTGTTTTGTCCAAATCATCTCAGTTTTGCAAGTACTTTAATCAAGTAAAGTTAAATCTTTCCTAAGATATACAAGAAAGTGGCAATCCACTTGATACAATCCAAATTTTGCGCACAAAGACAATTGCGCACATGATAATAGCGAACAATTGAACAAAGAAATATTATGGCTTTTAAACTGAATTTACGTAATTTTAATATATGTAGATCTAAACGATTTAACAGGAATATTACGTAAGCGTGGAAATTAAAGACAGGGTCGCCGAGAAGGAGAGGACAGGGAGGCTTGTGTCCAGGGGTCCGCCCGGATATTAAAATATTTAAATTTTACAATCACGACCTTTATATTTTGCTTTTCCATCTTTTCCATTACCAAATTGACATTGCGTAGGAGCCCGTGGCCGTTATGCCTAGGGGCCAGCCATTTCTGCCGGCGGCACAGGTAATATCACCCATTTGTGATATTTGTGAACTGAATAAATCCAACAATAAATTCGGCATATATTGAAATCGTCGTTCATTACAACATATTAATGTATGTGAAATTAAGGGTAAACAAGCAAGTGACATGAATAACCTTAAATTTACATAAATTCTTGCACTAAACACAAATTAATGCATCTAGTTTATCTTGCTCTTCTTGATAACCCTGTACAACGTGAGCAACTTGTTCAGGTAGAGCTTCATATTTCTTCTTCTTTACCTCTGGCTGTCCTACTCTGGCTTTTTCCAATGTGTATTTGTGGCACGCAAGATCCCTTTCAACCCCATCCAGTAAGGACCAGACACTTGGATGGCTAGCCTGAAAATAGAGTTCAATGCATTGTGAAATCCTTCGCAGAGGTTGGTTCTTTTGGAAGATCTTTCAACAGCAGCTTCAGCTGATGATTCCAAACTCTGATAGGAATTTGTGGATCTCTTCCAGTTGCACCTTCAATGTACATGGAGAAGTAGGTCAAAATTTCATTGAACTTGTCTTTATCTGGAAAAGAACCTGCAAGTATACCAAATGCTGCTCTAACTTCATTGCTTGGCACAAAGGCCAATGCAGCAAGGGATTTTAACTTCAGCTTAACTTCAATTGACTTTTCTGATGAGACTTTGGCACAAGTGAAAATAGCATCCCTTGATCTCTGCTTTTTGGAAAGCAATGATAACTGCATTTTATTTTATTTTTTTTTTTTTATAATAAGGCATTAATACAGGCCTTTTCAAAATCAATCTAGACTTTCTTTGGAGCCAGACTTGGAAGCTTCAGTATTCAGACTTCAATATTTCAAGCAATTTAGAGTAAGTTGGCAGATTTTTTTTTTGTAAAAGAAAGTAGATGCAAGGAGGATAAGAATTACCAACTTTGGCATGTCAGGTGTAAAGCTGAAGTGAAGGACGATGAATTGATATTTTATTCGAATTCAACGATATTTTAACGAATTCAAAACATTTCAATTAAACTCGTCACAAATTTGAATATTTACTAATCAAAATGCAATTTTCGGTAATTTGTGTTTAATTTGTTTTATTGTGTTCAATTTGCGCATTTGTCATAGCAAGCGTTTTACGTAACGGTTAACGTTTACCTCAAAATTTCCATCAAAATGAGGTTTTATTTCTGGCTCAACATTCGAAATATTCTACCCTTTGCACTCTTCAAGAACTACCATGTCAACTATTACAGCATATCAACGTCAACTTAAGCCAGCACTATTAATTGTTACCGAGTATTCTCAGGTTCATTACCTCAAAAAAGATAAGTTAGCTCAGAGGATTCCATTCCAGCATGACATGGTAAAAGCAACCGTTGCTATGAGCAAGGTTCATAGACTGTCCTGAACTGCACCCTTGGGGAACGGGCAAAATAATGTAGAAAGCTTGGTGATTATAATGCCTCTAAATCCAACATTTAGTACGAGAGCTACTGGAATGATCGACTAAATACGAAAACAATTTCAGTAGATTCACAACTTAAGATTTAAAAATGAAAATTGAGTTTCGAGATCTCAACTCTTGTCTGCAGTTGATGTTGCTTTTATAGATTTTCTATTTCTTTGCTGCAGTTGCATTAATATATAAATTGGCTTTAATTTTGAATAAATTTGGAAAAGTCGAACGTTTCCTCACTGGAGAGGTGCATCTCTCGAATGGTTATGAACATAACCTGAGAACTTAATCAAATAAATGCTAAAAAAAAGTCAGCATGAAAGCAAATGGAACCCAAAATACTCATTAGCAGGACAAAACAGCTTACCTTGTCTTCAGTGATCTTATATTTCATTTATGCTTGTTAGCATTCAAGCCTTATTTATGCAGATTTTATAAACATTTTTGTTCAAATCAAATATTGATATATTCCCAGTTGCCACCAAAGTATGCCATACTAAGAATGGGAAAAGCCCAGAGTCAAAACATTGAAACCAGGCATCGAACATTGTCGTTAGAACTTAAGAACACTTAAGAAAGTCTTTCCTAATAGTAGATTTTGCAGGTGTTTAAAAGCTCACACATTACAGGTCAATTTGTTCTGAGATATTCTCTTTCCACAACAAAGGCAAAAAAGACATTCACAAGAGGCACCTTCGGCCCATGCCAAGACTAATAATAAATCCAAAAAGCTAAAAGCGAGCAATTGACGTCTTAACAAAGGTGAACATTTGGTTAAAAGGTTTCAAATACTGTAGCCATGGCAATGTCCTGGTTTAGATAATAGTGTGAAACAGTGCAAGGTCAATCAAATGTAAAGAGGTGTTTTTGAGATTGTCCAATCAAATTACAGAATACAACAGCCAACACACATCATAATCAAACCATTAGTTTTCATTCTCTTGATGCATTAATACTATTTAGCAAAATAATTTATAGCAGAAATTATAGTAATCACCATGCATCAAAGTGTTACATTTAAATGTTCTTCAGATCAAAGTCATCATTTTCAAAACGAGATCATGTCACAAAAGAAAGCAGGTCTTAAGGATGAGTATAAACAGATCCACATCATGTTCAAAGATTTCAGGTCAGATCCACATTCTTTAATCACAGGTTACAGCAAAATTTACACCTATTAACACACATTCATTCCCCACCAGAAAGATCTCTTTGAGAATTATTTAATTGATATCAGTTAAAATTAAAATTACATAATATGAGGCAAAAAGTACAAATAAATTAAAAACCTAAAGACATCACATTTTGGAACGTGGTTCCACCAGCAGCATCTGAGACACATAAACAATTTGATGCTTTTCTGCTGATTCCTGTTTGAACATCTTAAAGTCCAAGACAGTGGGACAATTCCTATTTAGAATGCAGAATATGGCAACAGTGTCATGGGACTTGCACTCCCTAAGGTAGCAGTTTGTCATCTGAGAAATCCTTAGCTTTGGGCTGTTATGAGCCTCTTGGAAGGTGCCATTTTCCAGGATGGCTCTCGACAGACAGTTACAGCAGAGGCGCAAATAGACGCTATTTGACACATGCTGGTTCCAGTCCTCATCACTTTCGAAGAGCACTTCCACCATGTTGTATATTTCTTGATTTTCCTCAGTTTCATTTAACAATCTCTTGTAATACAGCTCAGAGCTATTTAGATCCATCTTTAAGTACTCAGATACATCCATAAAGGAAACGTGTGGCTGTTCATGATATTTCATAAATTTCTTTATCAATTGTGGTGGAAATGATGTGGCTCTCCTTGTATTCATGTCAAGATTAATCATTTTTACATGACTTTCAGCTATGACAGCATCCAGATCTTGACTGATCATCTTTTGATTAATGACAGCAGTAGACCTAAAAAGACCAATCCAAGGTCTTACATCCTTAATTATGGCTTATTAAGAATTATTAAACATTAAATAATTATAATGTCGATACCAAATACGACAACAAAGACAAACCTGTAAAATGATTCCAACTTTGCCAAACTTTTTACTTGAGGCCACAAAAAGTATGGCTTGATAATAGAATGATATTCTGGCTTTATTTTCAGAATCGTCTGCACAACAAAAAGGTTATGGCCATGAAGTCCCACGTCGTTCGTGAAGAAATTTCTTGTTCTTATAGACATGTAAGCAGCCAGGGTCATTAAATTAGACACTAGCCACATACTTCCAACTCCTAAGATTAAAAGCAAAATGTCAATTGCTAGTAGCTATAATTAACACCACTGAAAAATCTTATCACCTGGATTGTAAACGTTATGCAGTCCAAACGCAGGAATTGATAACTCAATTTCAGTATCATCTTCAGAAACACGAACTTCGGGTTTTAACCTAGACAACATATTATTCTTATCCCGTATTATTACCTTCAAAGTGAAATCCCTCAACTAAAATAAAACCGTAAGATTCGAAACCACAATTTATAAAACCCAGTGGCGTAACTATGGGCCCGCAGGGGGGACCGTCGAAAGCCAAAATAAAATTGTTACACATTCAAATTTCTTAAAATTTTTATTCTGCATTGATCACATTAAAAACATAAGTTTTTTTTTTTATAACGGAAACGTTAAAATCAACAAATTTCTAGAAAATTTAATTTATGTTGTGAAATTAAAAAGTTCTAACGATTTTAATTAATATGGTTTATATTTGCATGCAGATTAGATACTCTAAGAATTTACTTTCTTTTTTATTTTTGTTTCATATTTTTTGATTGTCGTTTACCTGTGAAGAAGCATTCGTCTTAAATTTATTATATATTTCATTTAAAAATAAATTATAAACTTTTTAATATATTTACCATAGCAAGCAATTTAAGTGGAGCAGCAAAGTTTGAGAAAGAAAAACGAATTTGAAAAAGAAATTAAGAAATATGTCAACAAATGCGTTTCTGTTACCAAATGCAACTTCAAAAAAGACACCTGAATTACACAGGCTTGCAAAATTTAGTTTCACAAAAACATTTATAAAAATTGATAATGGTCATAATGATTTTCATTTTGTTGGTGGTTGCAACCCAATATTAAGAACAATTGTAATTTTACAATGCTGCGAAATTCATATTTTAACATTTAATATAATCTCATGATTTAATTTTGTCGTGCATTGTGATTTTTTACGTAATTTGACCATTTACATTAAACCCTTAACCTTAACCGTAACCCTTCAAGTTCCCAAGGGGCCCGTTTCGATTTTGTTGCGGGGAGGCCTGTCATTTGAAGTTACGCCACGCTAGGACCGTGAATCATGAATGGCATTAAGGGTCGCATATCAATTATGTCGCCAAGTTTAAATTAATTCTTGATCCCTCCACCCCCATGTCAGCAACTGTGAAACTTCGTACATTTTATGATGCAACATTGCCTTAATATTTGCGCACCGTTGCTCCAAATATTATGGAAATTAATTAGATATTACTGCAGCGTTTTATACAATTTTATGTAATTAGTTTTATGTACTTTGTTAATTTAAAGCAGTGCATGTCTCTCAAACCAAAATAAAATGAAAAAAAAAGTAAAGCTTTATAAGCAAAAACAATTTATTTCTTTAGAAACACATATGAAAATACAAGTCATTCTACATTTCAAGAGGTGTAGATAAATTGTCATAGAAAGAATCAAGTGTAAAAAAAATGATGAATTTTACAGCATCACGAGTTGTTTTTAACCACAAATCATAAAAAGTGAAAGTACATCAAATGAATATCTCATAGAAATATTACTTCAGCATCCTGCATTACAGAGTTTAAAGCATTGAACATTAATTAAAGAACACAAACACTGCTCCTGAAATGAAATTTCAAAAACAGATTTCTTTTGGTAGTTTAACCTAAAAGTTACATTAAATACCTCATATCAAAATCTGCACACAAAACATTTATGTACGAAATACTTCAAATGATTGCAAAGTTATGCATCTTTATATGACATTAGAATCTTTCAGCCTTTACTTTCAAAAAGTGAAAAGAATGGGCAAATAACAGGATTAAAAGAGAAAAACCTGTAAATGCATTGAATTAAATTATTAATCTATTATTACATTACTTATATTATATTATTTTTTCAACTTTGATAGCATATGTCAGACAAATCAGACAAACTATCATTAGAGCTGGTAGCAGAAGCATAATGATAGGAAATCCAGCAATTCTTACAAAAGTTACAATAACTTTCTGATGAATGATGGTGAAATATTCCAACAAATTAAATATTCCTTAAATTGAATACAGGTGATTATGCAACAAGCAGGAGCGACCATCAGTTTTCTGTGGGAATCCAATAACTTTAGTTAAAATAACTGACATGAGATTTACAAAAACAAATATTAAATGCACCAAAGAAAACAACACATCCATCCCAGCTTCGCTAGTAGACATTGTTAATTAATTACACAACTCAACCTAGCATCGAACAAAAAACAGTTCTCAACAGTTCTCCTTTCTCACTGAACATTGCTATAAGAAACTGTAAAACAACTTGGCTTATAAGGAAATTTATATATGATGAATCATTTCAACTCCAGATTATCAATGGAATTGAAGAAATCATCAAACTTCTGAGCATTTGCCTCAAACTCTGCGAGTGCAAAAGAGAGATTCTCAAGAACGAGATCATCTGCAGGAGGTTGGGTGAACATGTGCAGACTGGGAGCAGCTAAGGACTCTTTGTAGAATTCTCTCAATTCTTTGTCCACAGATTGGTCATGTTCATCTCTTCCAGACTTTTCTTCGTCATTTTTCTCTGGCTCCGACTGTGGTGAAACACTTCTTGCAGCATCAAGATTGCTATTTGTAGATTCTTCTTGTCCCAAGTTTATCTCTTCCTTTTCCACAGTGCGTTCAGCAGAAGAAGACGAGGACTTCTCAACCTCCTCTCCTGAATCCACAACATCAAATGAGCTCTCACTTCGAGCAACGTGAACATAGTCCTTCCCGACATCACTATCATCAGACACAGGACATGCAAAATGATCTTCATTCATGTTGTCAGTTATGAGGGTCTCCAAATTCAACTTTTTAAGGAACTCCACGTCAACCCTGTAAGCCAAATGTATTTCAATGGTTCCCACTGGAGTGGGCACAGAACCAACCAAATTCTTCACAATCTTCTCACCAAGTTGAGTCATTTGAGGCTTTCCAATGTAAACAGAATTTCTTACCTTCGATCCGTCCCTCATATAATCTCTGCACGTTCTATAGGCTGGCGCAGCTCGACTGATGATGAAAAGACATTTCAAAAGAACACTCATTCTGTTGTAAACACCAAATGATACTCTAACACTCTTGTCTCTGACGTTTGTCATTTGAATCCACCAGGTCTCCAAAGGCACCTTCTCTTCGTTCATGATTTTTGGATGAAGAACTACGTCGATACAGAGTGGGTCTTTACCGGGCCGTAAACCTTCACTCCCATATTTGGAATAAACTTTCCTCATTTCTGCCATTACAGACGTATCATCCCTAACCGATAGGTTAAACCAATCAGATCCTGAGGCTATGAGCTTCGACTGCGTCACAACCATTTGCCCGGTCCGAGATTGTATGATCACTTGTATGGCCTTGAAAACCAGGTGTTTATTGAATTTGGAAAAGTCTTTCCAATCCTTCTCGTTCAAATCAATGGCAGTTGTCATTGCTCAAACTAGAATGCACCATGCATGACTTGTTTTCCTTTGAAGCTCATTATATTACCAATACAGACTAAAAGCAAACTAACATTTAAGCTACATATCTCTGCATCGAACGATACTAAAACACTCCAAAGCTTGCAATTGCAATTCGATTAAACGCATAATTCTGGTTAGATTTTTTAAGAATAATTTTAGCAAATAGATTATTTAAAACGCATTTTCACAACTCATTGTGAATTTACCTAAATACCTATACTAGCCTCGCCTAGTAACTGATAGAAATCACCCAAATTAAAAATATTATCAAATTTAAAGTTTTAAAAGATTAATTGAAATTACATCAATTAAAGTACTTTTATAAGTTTTGTTTAGTTTTTTTGATGATGCGTTTGATGTGTCACTTGAACGGTCAATGGAGAGTTCATTACTATCACGGTTCACAAGTAAATAACAATTACAAAATTGCATATTACAATTTTAAAAAATGATCATGTCAGTTATAGTACTTTTATTAATGCCATCTCATCACGTCGATGATTGTCTATAGACTATAGAGGAATTGCGGTATGAGTGTCCTCAGCCTATATAAGGTCGATTTGAAACATTGTTCTATCTGTTATATATTTGTAACTAACTTGGTAATTCAAAATTAACTTGGATTCAAAGAAAAAAAATGAAGATTTTATGCTGGTTTAATATATTTATTATCCAGACTTTGGCTTTGATACCAAGTAATTACGTTTGAGAGAATTTAGTTGAAAAATGCATTCCCTCTCTCACAAACATTGTAGTCTGTCACCTTAGACGTGAATTAGAATAAGTGAAATAATAACATAAATGATACACAAAGTAAATGTGGCATCAAAATATTACATCATGAATGAAGAATGAGAAGAACGCTGTGAAAGGGTTTAAAAATTCAGCAAAGCGAATTATTGTAACTATTGAAAACTTATTGGAATATTCCAGAATTTCACCCTCCGAAAATGATTCAACTTGCTGTACAGGAGGAGTTAGTAACTTTCGTCGAGAAAGAAAAAATTGTACTTCTGTGCCATGCCTCTGGACATCCACAGCCAAAGTCAGTTATATGTTCAACTAATTAACATTAATTATTAGAATATATTATGATTAAGAACAATCAATTGATCAATCGATCATCTGTTGGTTTCATTTTACTTTATTGAAAATATTATTAAAATAAAGCATATTTGTACTTTTTATTATGTCTAAATTATTTCAAGAATTTGCAGGCACATCAAATTCTCCACTTAGAATTAAATCGAAAAATTGTAATTTAGCAATAGTTATTTTCAATATCAACATTTACTAAAAAAAAACTTTAAGATTCCAATGGTTCAAGGATGATTTCCTGTTGGCAAGCGAAACATTCCAATCTAGAATTTCCAGGGTGAGGTTCTCCCCAAGTAACGGCAGCCTGACGTTGGAATCTACCACTTTTGAACACGAGGGGGTGTACAGGTGTGTCGCAACCAATGAAGTTGGACGAGCCTTTGGAAGGAAGGTGGAATTGCGCATGGCTGGTGAGGTGTTATTCAAATTTGTACCAATCTCATCTCTTTATTAAAATGGCAATTTGGAGAAAAACAATAATAACAACATAATAACAAAAGTTGAATAGTATCGTTGTCATCATCATCATCGTCACCGTTGTCGTCGTGGACATCGTCATCGTCATCATCGTCGTTATCATCATCATCAGTGTCATCAATTAACAGTCCTGGATACTCCTTCTACATCGGCGGATGTGGTCCTGCATCGTCTACCACCAACCGGAAGTCACGTGATCATGCGTTGCCAGGTACCGCGCAGTTGGCCTTCAGCTGAAATCTACTGGACCGTGACACCACGTGACCAGATTAATGTCGTCACAAATGTCGAGATGAACGAGAGAATCACCGTTGATTATGAAGGTCAGATAGAAGGACGGTTGAATAAATGGATAGGGGTGGCCAATTGAATGTTGGCAAGAATTTAATAATGTATGGAGGGAAACATGTCATCATCATCAACGTCATCGTCATCGTCATCGTCATCGTCATCGTCATCGTCATCGTCATCATCATCATCATCATCATCATCGTCATCATCATCATCATCATCGATGAAATCTTCATCCTTTTTCAGGTCGTCTTTATTTCACCTCGCTACTCACCACTGACGTCTTCAAGGCGGAGTCAGGTGACGTCGGCGACCAATCGACAACGACGACACATTCCAATGCCTCCACTGAAATGTTTTTGGAAGAATCATCCGTTACAGTCTTTGACATCACAACGACTGCATCATCATCCTCATCCTCATCATCCCCAGCCTCATCATCACCACCCACATCGTCATCATCATTGCCTTCATCATCGTCATCGTCATCATCATCATCATCATCATCATCAACAACAACAATGCATCAGAGCGTGACGCGTCCAACAAATCAACTGATTTATTCATGCATGACCTTCAATCCCGTCCTGAGACGATTGGTCCAAGGCGAGAACCAGGCCATTGACCTCTCTTCTGGTTGGCCCAGCATATTTAATCATGCGAACAATAATTAATTAATGGCAATTTAATTATTCCAAGTCCTCATTTTTATTCGTGTTTAATCAAAATATCGTTTCAACTAAACCCCGTTGCTAGGAGACGTTCAGCGTCTGTCGTCACTTCCTCTCAGTGGGCCACGCCTACTCTGGTCGTCGGTGGTCAATGCCACTGGTCTTGTTGGTTCCTCGATGGGGATGAAATGCATCTTCTCTGGCTTGTGAGGAGAATGCAAACTTACGACTACAATTAAGTGCAAATATGTCATAAGTTCTGCCATAAATAATTTCTTATTTATTTTAAATGGTTGTTATTTTTAGCGGCTTCTAATCATATCAATGACTGTAGCCTACGTTTGTGGTTGTGCTTAGGGACTTATTAATGTTTAATTACAACTAAAAATATTTTACAAGGTTTTATAATAGAAATAAATTAATAGTATTATTGCATTATTACAAATATTTTATTACATAATGAATGACAGTAATTTCTGAGCTCATTATAATAAATTATGTCTAAACAGCCCCACCCCACAAGTAGCATGGTTCCTTGTCAAGACCGACAATTCATTTGAACTCCTTCATAAAGGTCAAGAGTTGACATTTAAAAGTCTGACCTTAGCACATGAAGGACACTACCAATGTCAAGGACGCAATGGAATACTGACCGAAGATGGCAACAATCTGGCTCTGTTTCATTTGAAAATAGAAAGTAAATATTCTTGAACTAAATTTAAATATTTAAATTTGAATATTTATTTATAATAATAATTAATTATTAATAATATTTTTATTCAAGGTTTTATAATTTTATAATTTTAAGATTTAAATATTTAAATTTAAATTTAAACATTAATCGAGAAATTAATTAAATTTGAATATTAATCGAGAAATTCCGACTTGTCTTTAAAATCAAATGGTACCTGTCATGCATTACCATTGCTCCAGCCTCAATCATCATAAACGACTTGACATGACAAATGAAGTGACAGCTAATGAATATTAATTAATCTAACAATATCGACCAATCACGTGTCGGAATTATTTATAGGTCGTCCGAGGTGGAGGAATGACGTTCCACCAGCAGATGTCATTGCTGAGGAGGACGAGGAGGAAGTCGAAGTCACGTGTGCAGTTGAGGGAATTCCAGAACCAACAGTGGAATGGTTTCGGAACGGGGAACCAGTAAACGGTTGTTTATTGATGATAATAGTTAATTTATGCGCATAGCTTATTTGAGTTGATTGATGGGTTGAATAGTCGATTTAAAATACTACGAAAAAGAGGATGCATGGTTGACAATGTTGCTAATTGATTGATGATTGAGAGATGGATTGAACGAATGAGAAATTAATTTTTTTTTACTCTTGTTGGATTAATTAAATTTGCTGCTTATTTGATAGTTACAATTAATAGGTTATAGTAATTAATAATTGAAATTTCGATTCATATTTTGAAAATGGTAACATTAATGCAATCAGCTGCAGTATTGTTATTACAATGTAATACATTCTTACACATAATAATGTGCTGGTGATTATTAACATCACAACAAACAATGTAACACCATGTCACGACAACCATCCGTGATGTGACAATATTAATATTTCTTGTTGTCGCACAGAAAGTGACAGATTGAACTTACATGAGGACAAGTTGATCGTCAAAAATGTCACGACAGCAGATGTTTGTGTCTTCCAATGTCACGCCAGCAACAAACATGGCGCCGTCACTAAAAACGTCATCTTCAATGTTCTTGGTTGTACGATGTTATGTTTAGATTAATATCTGAATCTAATAAATCAATAAATTGAACCTCACAAATTTATTTAATAATCAATTGAATGTCTTGGAATTTATATTTTCTTTATTTGTACGAGAAATAATGAATAATGTCAGTCTCCAATTGCTTGGTTTGTGAAAAACTCATTCGATCATTATCAGTGAAAGTTGATGACCACCCTTACTAACTTCTTGAAACGTTTTGTAATTTCTTTGACAAATACTGCTACTTGAGCTTAACAGACGATAACTTCATTTATCCTTCACGGAGTAAAATATTACAAACAATAACCATTATTAACATTATTTCTAAATCTTCCAGCTCAAGCGCCTGCTCTGTATCAAACGCCAAATGACGTCATCACGGTCGCTGAAGGTCAGCCAATCAGAGCCCGCTGCAGGGTCATGGGCGCTCCTCGACCTACTTTCAGGTGGAAAACCCCAACGGGGTTAAATGGAGTTCAAGAGGGCAGAATCAGCATTTCGACCAATCAGGATGAGAGTCAGTTGACCATAAACGTGAGACGTCATAATAGTTTAGTCACTAAGTTGAGAGATTAACATATTTATTTTGAATAAAATGTCTTAATTTATATTCGTTATTTAATTGTTATCACGCTTTTAATTTCATAATTTCAAAAAAAAACCATTTAATATTCAAACTATTGATATTTCTTAAGAATATTACTTTCTAATAAACATGGTCAGTCTTAATATCTAATTTTATAGCTATTAATTTGATCGCTGTTCTTTATTCTTCAATGAAATGTCATTCTCAGGAAACACATGTGATGGAGGCAGGGATGTACCAATGTTTGGCGGCCAACAAATTCGGAGAGGACTCTGCGAACTTTGAAATCGTCGTGAAACGTTCGTTGCTGGAATGACTCGTTGATAATTATTACAGATGCTTTGTCGATAATTATGTTATTGTTATTATTATTATTAATAATTATTAATATTAACATTTATTATTATTATTATCGCCGTAGTCATCGTCATAATCATCATCATCATAGGAGTTACGTTAAAATTAAGGAGTATTAGTAATCTTTTCACACCTAATGCACCAACAAAAGGTAGTTCAATCTATTCCAAAACAACAAACAGGCAGGACAGAAATTGTCGACGATTGGACTCAATTCGGGAGATTCATCTTCAACAGGGGAATGGTTGTCTTCACAGCCAGAAGGAACCAAACTTTTGTCCTCAACTGTACTGCCAGCACTGACCACGACCAGATGAAGCACCTCAAGATCACGTGGTTCTCTAAGAAACACAATCGAGTGATGACGTCATGCGAGGCCGCTAAAAGTGGATTCGATGCAATTAATAGCCTTTTCACGTGTGAACTGCTCATACCATCGGTTGGATCCGATGATGATGATGACGATGTCGTCTACGGAGATGGTGTTTACACCTGCGAGGCTGCCAGTGACCTGGATAAGGTCATTCAGTCCTTCTACCTCAATATTCAAGGTGAATGGTTGTTATTATTATTATTATTATTATTATTATTATTGTTGTTATTATTATTGTTATTATTATTATTGTTATTATTATTATTATTATTACTATTATTATTATTATTATTATTATTAATATGATTATTTGTTATAGCTATTAATTAGTTTACTAATAATATTAATTATATTACATTGTAATTGCAGTTTTAGTTACCGAGGATATCGATTTCCCAATCAGCGTTTTTACCTGTTAAATTAGTTAAATTATATTAGTTAATATTTCTTCTAAAATTACTTTTCATGCAGATGTTCCCGATCCTCCAATCAACTTGCGAGTTTTGTCCTGCACTTCTACTCAAGTCACGTTGTCATGGCAACCAGGGAGCGACAACCACGCCCCCATCATGAAGTATTCCGTGTCGTACAACGCCCAAGCCGTGGATCATGCGAAAGGTGAAACAGAAACTGAAGGAGACAAAATTGGCAAAACCGAAAGAGATGCCCGACTTGGAATTTCCAGCAATTTTTTGAAATATGTTTACCACAAAAATCACGTTATACATAATGGGGTAGTTCCATCAAGTGAGAAGTACTTGCTACGAAGTACTACCGAAAATAAAAGTAAATTTAATGAAGGCAGCGAGGCCATTGTGAGTTCGCCAATCACAAACCAGGATTTTGTCAACAATCTTCCAAATGAAGTCCAAAACCGAATAAAAAGAAACATCGTTATGTCAAACCAATCAGAATGCAAGGATAACATGACGTCATTTCCGACCATCTACGTTCCATCCTACCAGAGAGTGGTGCGTCTGAAACTCCACCCTAATTTCAACTACAGCTTCACCATGAAGGCCTACAACTCGCTGGGGTGGAGTCGATCCAGCGAGGCCATCCAAGGTCAAGCATACTGCGTCACCAAAGCAGATGTTCCGCTCAGAAATCCAAGTGGTGTTTGCGGAAAGAGTGGAGAAGCCAATGAAGTCATAGTGACATGGCAGGTATTTAACGGAATTAAAATGTTAATTAATTGTTAAATACTTGATAAATCTCGTATAATGAAATATGTTAATAACTATAATAAAATAAATAATTGTTTATTTCGTATTAAACGAGTCACTAATTAAGTTGATGATTAACAATAATCAATTAATGATGATTATGTAATGATTAATAATAATAATAATAATAATAATAATAATCAATTAATGATAATTAGTTATTTCTACTTGAAGCCTCTACAGTTCCATGAACTGAACGGTCCGAACTTTCGCTACCTGATCAAGTGCAAGCCACTTGACAATCAGTCATCAGATGTCGACAATGAAGCCTTACAAACGGTTATCACCGTTAATGATTGGAAACAAAACTCAACCACTGTGAAATTGTGGCCATCCACGTTGAGAAGGATGCCACATTTGAAAGCTTACTTCATCTCCGTGCAGTCCGAGAATGACGAAGGGTCGGCACCAAACCATGAAGAAATCAGGAAGGTCTTTTTTGCCGGACAAAAAGGTTTGCAAAATAAAAAGTATTACGAATATTTGTTACTAAAATAAATTAATTAAACTTATTTGAAGCAATTAATTTTCTTCGAATATGCCAAACGACCCGTTTAGCTTATTCTTTTAAGGAATAAGTATTGCAAGCTGACATTTGTTGGAGCAATAAATAAGCGCTACACAAATTGAACTACTTAATTATACAAGCATGCTGGACAGTATTTATTGCAAAAATTTCTTGTTTCCAAATGATAATTTGAACAATTTAATTGCTCGATAGGAATGTGAGTCGAGGAAATACCAGCTTGGAAAATGAAACTTGAAACTTTTGCATTCAGCTGCTTTCGTAGCGTTCAATCCAAGTTCAATCAGAATCTTTCAACACTTTATGAACGTAAAATTCCTGAGCAAACCTAATCTCATTAGCAGCATTATTGATAACAAGATTATGTTTGCAAGATCTAAAATTTTAAAATAAGTTATTAGTTAGTGAACATTCAAAGTATCTTCTAACAACCGTTAATTGTTAAATCAACATTCAGTTCCTTTGGACGCCCCGAAAGATTTCCAGATAAAATTGAATTCCGTCACCAACACGTCTGCTCAGTTCCAATGGAAACACGTCAACACCAGCGTCAACAGGATACGTGGATATTTTCGTGGATACCAGGTTTAATTATGACTTATTAATTTGACCTTCTCTGCACTTCAGAAACTACCCCGGTGATTGGATGAGGCTTCGAATTACAACTTGCAATATTTTGTTTGTTTGTTTGTTTGTTTGTTTGTTTGTTTGTTTGTTCATTTCATTTGCAATTGAAATTGTGAAGTTATGCAAACTTCAGACTGAGGAGTAATTACTTCAGCATTTATTATCATACAAACGAATTATTATTTTTAAATATATAAATCAATGACATCAATTTATCTGTCGTAATGACAAATTTTGTCATTAATACAACATTACGACAAAAATAGTTTAGAAATTATCGTTGATAGTAATGAAGTGCATTAATTATGTTTTACATCAAACAATTAAAAATCAAAACAATTAAAAATCAAAACAATTAAAAATCAAAACAATTAAAAAACGAAATAAATTTCATTAAAATAGCAACAATAAATCATTGCAATTAATTCACTTAAATTCTCATAAAAATAAAATCGACTCACAGATCCATTTCTGGAAGACACGTGACCCTGAAGTATCCCTTAACATCAGCGTCTCATTGAATCCCTGGAAACGATGTTCTCCCTTCAACTCCAGCCAACTGGATGACTACTTCAACGTCCAATCAACAACAGTTTTTCCACCGGTTCTCGAAAAGGTGCAGTTTTGAAATGTTGTTGATGTTGCTGCTGCTGTTGTTGTTGCTGATTTGTTGCTGCTGTTGTTGTTGCTGATTTGTTTCTGCCGTTGTTGTTGTTGTTGTTGTTCAAAGTGGGTCTAAATTTAGTGCAGCTTTATTTCATCCATTCTTGTATTTTTACTGAAATGATCAGTTGATTTTTAATGTTAATTATCGATTAAGTTATTATTGGCATCACAAATTTATTTATTTATAACTTTTTAGATATAATCAGTCCATCCCTGTTACTGTATCATTATCATTACTATTTATTATTTATGCTCGAGGTACAATAAGCATGCTTTAATATATCTTAATATAGTTAACAAAGATATTAAAAATAAGAATCAAAGTACAAAAAGGTCCTTCACTCATCCGTAGAACATTCCTCTGTTCCTTCCAAACGGGTTCCACTTGAGCATCGTCGATGGAGAGGCAACGTGCACCTGGTCCTTCCATGAGTTGTGGCCTTTCACTGAAGTGTCTGCTGTTGTCCTGGTTCTCAGCGGAGAATTCACTGGACCGAGAAGTAACGTCGTCAGATTCAGCACCAAGGAAGGAGGTGAATTAATTACGATTTGTTCGTTTTGGCATTTATTTTCACTTTTTATCTGCAATTATAACTTAATGAGACTCATGACTTAAAGATGGTTATTCGAATTTAATTAGACGTGATTAAATTGTTTTAATATGCATTTATGTAGCCATCAGGGACTAACAACAACAACAACAACAACAACAACAACAACAACAACAACAACAACAACAACAACAACAACAAACAATAATAATAATAATAATAAATAATCTCATTAGGTCGCTCAGTGGCACCCTGACAAAGGAATCGATAAGGACGATGCTGATAACAGGGAACATCTTCAACTTGCTCGTCATCATCAACTGCAGTTCCAACTTCATTCTCTACTCACTCCTCAGCACGAGGTTCAGAAACACCTTTGCACGAATGTGTTGTAGCTGATCTTACCACTTCTTTGACCATGCTTTTTACCCCTAATTTGGGGCACACGCCGCTGCCCCCATCTGCAAGCTTGAACGTGGATTTCAGTCTTATCATCCAAACATGACCTTCAAACCCTAGCGACAACTAAACTAAAACTCTAAAACTCAAACAGGCGACGTGTTGCTTGATATTTTCAAGCAGCTCAGGAATGGACCAACTTGAAACAGTCAGTGATCGTGTGAATCCCGAATATGTTTTAATTGTGTAGGAATGGACGGATTTTTCATTCATGTTGCGCTAATATGTGCAAATTAATTGTAACTTTAAGAATATAATTTACCCAAATAATTCTATAGATTTCTATAAAAAAAAAAATGTTTAGTATTTATTTAAGTAATAATTCTTGATCAAATCATCCGCTTTTAAATGCTCATATTTATATAACCCAGTTGGCTCGTCACGTGAGATATATATGACTGATTTAACAAAAATCTCGACATTTCATTGGCTTATTTCGAATTTTGACTAAATTGTAATTAATTTTAATCCACTGACGTGTTTAATTCCCTGTTTGTTGGACGCAGAAGATTGCGCAATCTTATTTATCAAAATATTTATGAGTGGATTTAGCGGGGATCTTCCAGGTAGGGACTTTTACGAACTGCGTGACGTGACAAAAGGAAATATATCGAATTTTTTGTTTGAATTTAGATCTATTCACGTAAATATATCGTCTGCCTAGCAGCTATCTGTTTGTTCAACGCAGTAGTAATAAAATATTTCGTTAGCTTTGAATTTCAAGATAATTCTGAGGTCTTCTGGCAGGATGAAGCAGCGTTGGAGTGATCGGTCATTTTGATCACCAAACCAGTCTTAGCCATTTTGACGTGCTTAAATTAGCAAGCACTCCGAATAAATAAATTCTGGGAAAATACACTTAAATGTGAGGAGGGTTGGATATATAGACGTGTAGATGTAGATAAGGAATTGCATTATGCATTAGCTTTCTGCTTGTGACCTGGAGGTGACGACGACGACGATGATGATGATCGCAGACATTGTGAAGATGAAGACATTAATCATGATTACTGTCATCATTGTGAAGATGAAGACTTTAATGATGACAGTAATCATGCGATCATCATCATCATCGTCGTCGTCGTCGTAACTGTAGCGGCAATTACATTATTATGACTGTGATGATGATGATGATGATGATGATGATGATGACTGTGATGATGATGATGATGATGGTGATGGCGATGGTGATGATGATGATGATGATGATGGCGTTGGTGATGCCGAGAGCACGCCTCCTGTTTGGAGAATGAGTGAGAAAATCAAGCAAACTGATATCACGTTGAGGACTCACAATCGCACATGCGGTGAAAAATTAAGAATTACAAAGAAATCGAACTAAATGTTGGACCATTTGTTTGAATTTAGATCTAATTGCGTTTCAAGGAATACAAAAAGAAATTTAAAAGTGAGTTGATTCGGAATGAATCTTTTACCCCTTTCCTGATTGGTTCCCTTTCTTCGTTAGTTCTCTCCTTTTTGTCAACGGAACACTAACTAACTAACACTAACGTTAATGTTGGCAGTCTGCAGTTTACTACTAGATGTTTTAACCAGTTCTGACCGCTGTTCTTCCAACCAGTTTTACAAATGGCTTTGCACACATGATCGCCTTTGGGAATTATCGTCACCCATGCATAGGTGTGCCATTCAGACCTCGCAATTTAGTCCACAACGTTTTAAAACTTTTTGGGGGACCAATTTGACTTAACTTCCATGACTTGTGGTTGCTAAGGCAACCTTTATCGGCATTTCGAGGTGTTGATTTCCTCAATTAAGGATTGATCGAGAACCCACGAGAGCAGTGATTTTCACTCGAGGGCTCCTAACTCGGTGTTATTGCGTAAGAAATTGTCCCAAACTTACACTTAAAAAGTGTCCACTTCGAAAAAAAAAAACTAACAAGGGAACGTAGCACATAAATTGACGGTATAAATTTTGTTTTGTGGTTCAATAATATTGAAATTTATTGAAATTAATTCTTGTTAGTGAAATTCATGGTGTTTGTGGTATTGACAACAGAGCGACGCATAGATTTGGAAGTCGCTGATTGTGATTTTTGTGCTTTAACAACGTTTTTATCTTGAACTTTTTCGAGAAACGCTTTTGATTTTATCAATTAATCTCGTATTATAAGCGTATAACATCAGTAAAATATGTGGACAAACAGAATTTGAAGCCAGACTTCAGATTTAATTAACATGGCAACGCTGGTGATGGGAGGGATGCTTTGTCTGTTTATAGCTTATGTGCGGTAAAGTCATCTTTTTGGCCTTTGTCGGAAGTTTGGACAAAGATATCTGCACTCCAATTTCTGCTCTTTTTATTTTATTTTTTTATATATAATTTCGTAAACAAATCTAATCTACTAATAAGGTAATCAAGTAATCCCAAAATAATTAACGTTACATCGGCTTAGCTAAGGCCACCAAGACTCATCCCATGTCAAGGAAAGTTAGGCCGTCATAAGTGCGCCATCGTAAGATCTGTAACCGATCAATTTTCATACTTTCAGGCTTATTTTGAAAGTTATGATAAATTGCCAATGTCACTTGTTAATTTGTGTGGAAATATAAATTGTTGCCCACAAAACATCATTTCGAATCAAAGCCGATCCGCGTGGACCCGAAAACCGAGATTTTCCGAAATATTTTTCATCTCGATGCAGTGCAAGTTGACTCAGAGGTTTGCCTTCGTGTGAGCGACGATAAAAACAAGTCGTTTCGTGTCGTGTTCGACACCCAGCTTGCACAGTCACAAAGCGCCTCCGGGAGACGGCGCTACACAAATGGTCTGAGCGCCCTTGATGCTTTCGCTATAAAAATAGTCATTTCGATTGCTATTATTATCATCGTCATCATTAGTACTATTATTGTTATTATTATTTATTATTAATATTATTAACTATTATTATTATTATTATTATTATTGCAACAATAAAGTTTTGAACTCGTCATACCTCACGTCTCAAGACAAATCCGTTAAGGAACTAAGATTCACATTTTCGATGATCTTAAAACAAACATCACTCCTCACAATGAAATCCTTCATCTTCCACGTGCTTCCACAACTCCCAATGAGATGATGATGATGATGATGATGATGATGATGGTGGTGATGATGATGATGATGATGATGATGATGATGTTGTTGATGATGATGATGATGATGATGATGATGATGATGATGATGATGATGATGATGATGATGATGATGATGATGATGAAAGTCCAGAGGGGCAGGGTTGATCTCCTCAGCTGACCAATCGGAGCGCTTGAGAAGGTCAGACTAACTGTCAAGGTCATCGTTACAAATGATAGCACAAGGCCGTAATGAATTATGCTAATGACCTGCAAAGCTGTGGTCTGTCAATTCAATTGCTCACAATTCATAACAGACAATTCAATGTCTGCGAGATTGTGTTGTGCACGAATTATGTGAATTGAGTAGATGGATGGATGGATGGATGGGTGGATAGTCGACATCGTCATCGTCATCGTCAACGTCGTCGTCGTCATCAACGTCATCGTCATCATCATGTACATCATCAGCGTCATCATCATCGTCATCATCAACATTTACATCATCGTCAGTGATATCGTCAGCGTCATCTTCATCATCACCCGATGGATGGATGGATGGATGAGGCGGCGGATGAGTGAGAGAGTGCCGTATTGGACGGATGAGTAGATGACATGAATACATTTGCATGAAACTCATTCAGACAAAACATTGATTACTTGTATTGTTGCAAGAATGTCTGCATGTCATACGCTGTGTTGACGGTGTAAATCACTTACCGACTCAATAGCTCACTCACTCATCCACTCACTCACTCATTCACTCACTCACTCACTCACTCACTCACTCACTCACTCACTCACTCACTCACTCACTCACTCNAAAGTTGGATTGTACATTATGGTTAAGAAAATAACTACATAAGTACACAATTGTAAAATGGCCACATTGTAAAGTTGTGTTCAGTAACTGTAACTATAACTGATAACTGGAAAGTTGTAACTGGTAAGACAGTATAAAGTTAACTGTAACTTTAACTGTAACTGGAAAGTACTAACTGTAACTCAAACTGAAAAGTCCTAACTGAAATAACACTGTCCCAGGGCAGACATTTGGTTTAGCTTGCATATAGCATCTCCAATAAGAGGTTGGTTTGTTTTCCTGCTGAGGGTGTATTTAAAGCCGATGTTGCTCAAGAGAACAGCCTTACCTTATTTGAACCGTTTTCAATGAGTTGGAATTGTTCTTTTAAGAAAGTAAAATAATAACTTCTAATACAGTGATTTTAGTGAAAATATATAACATCGTGGTATATTCTTACCTTTCGTGCTTTTAAGGTGCATCCATCCTTCGCAAGATTCGCATAAAACTCTACATTCTCTTGGTAATAACTTTTTCACAAGCCGAACATGAAGCCATATCTTAACCAGTTCTCGTAGCAATTGATCGAAAAAGGAAATTATCCTTTCTTGATTATATAACGTGGAAGCAAAATTTTTTTTTTTCATTTTATAAATTTAAAACAAAGTTTCAAAAATGTATTGCACCAAATGCACAAAAAAAAACAGTAAAAACAAATTTAAAAAATTGATGGTCCTTCGCTGTTTTGGTATGCCCCCACGAAGCACTAGAGATGCACTGGCATACTCTGCCAACACCCTATGAAATCTTTGCTCGTCTGAACCAAGGCGCATTTTTCATTCAGATCGACCTTGCTGATGCATACCTGCAGATGGAAGTCGACTCGAAGGAACTGATGACAATCAACACTCACAAAGGCCTGGTTCCAGTACCAGAGACTACCCTTCGGAGTCAAATGCGCACCTGACATTTTCCAAGAAGCATGGATCGGATAATCACAGGACTTGAAGGTTGTGCAGCTTTGTTTACACAAATCGCTGATTGTGGATTTCGCGTCAGGATGGAGAAGTGTTCTTTCGCAAAACCGGAAATCAAATTCTTGGGGCATTGGTTTCAAGAGATGGCCGTCGACCAGACCCCGAGAAAATTGAAGCGATTGCTGAAATGCCAGTGCCTAAGGATCCCAAGAAGCTGAAGTCGTTCTTAGGCATGATCAGTTACTACTCGTCTTTCGTACCTGAGACGCGTTAAATGAGAGGCCCGTTGGATGATCTAGAAAGGGAAGACCATTTCGTGTGGTCTGCAGAGCACCAGAAGCTTCTAGAGAAACTCAAGAAAGTGCTGCAATCAGATCTGTTGTTGACGCACTTGGACCCTGGACTGGACATAGTCGTTGCTGCGGATGCGTGTGACTATGAGTGCCAGCTGTTATCTCTCATCGCTTCCCGAACGGCATGGAGAAGGCAATTGCACACGCCAGTAATCTCTCACCAAGGCCGAGAAGAACTATGAACAAGATTCAGGGCAGTCCAAGGCGGTGTCATCCGACACTTGCCAGTGACAAATGAGGATATTCGGAGGATGACCGAAGAAGATTCCGAGTTTCAGCTAGTTGTAGAAGATGTCAGCACAGGGCGATGGCAAAAGTTCCAGGCTGGATTGACCTTACACGCCTTCCACAGTCGTTCTGCAGACCTGTCTGTCTATGAAGGTGCGCTCTTCATGGGAACACGTGCTGTGATTCCACCAGCGCTGCGAAGCCAAGTTTTGAAGACGCTGCATGAGGGACACCCAGGAGTCACCAGATTAAAGATGCTGGCTCGTAGGTATGTTTACTGGCAAGGAATTGGCAAGGAACTGACAGGGATATTTAAGGCAGGGTGAAGTTTTGCAGTTCGTGTCAGCCAGACGCAAAGATGCCTGTCAGGAATGAATTGTCACCATGGCCAACACCTGTTTGTGCTTGGGAGAGGATCCATATTGATTTTGCCGGACCGATGGAAGGAGTGATGTTTCTCATCATGGTGGATGCCTTCTCCAAGTGGCCAGAAGTTGTGCAGATGAGAACTTCAATGACCACTGGGTAGGATTTTTGCACAGCAGGGATATCCAAAGGTGCTCGTTTCAGACAATGGGACACAGTTCACAGCCAAGGAGTTCCAAGAATGTCAGAAGAATGGAATCCAGCACATCAGACCACCCCAATTGCAATGGACAATCTAGCATTTTGTAGATACCTTCAAAAGCTACAGGGGGAGGGAGTAATCTTCAAACGTTCCTGCTGACTTACAGGACCACACCTTTATCAGTGTGGATCTTTATCAGGATTGAAGAAAAGAAAACAGGGACTCATCACCATAGGAATGACCAGGAGATGAAAGAAGTGAAGTCTGGACGAAAGTGAAGGGAATTTTCTGAAGAATATGCAGTCTTTGCCAAAGAATACAGTGATCCTAATCATCCAAGGTGGGTGCCTGGTAGGATCAAACGGAGACTGGGAAGACACATCTACGAAGTAGAAGTCAGAGGCAAGATGCAACACCAACATGCGAATCAGCTGAGGAAGAGAGAGACAGATGACGCACTGAAGATAATGTATGACACATTTGACCTACCATTTCTTCCACCAAGTGAGGCACCACAGGCAGCATCTTAGAAAGCAAATAGCCCAGAGCCACCTTGACATGCCGGAGACCGAAGTATGTGTCAGTCCAGAACCACAAGAGCCAAGACCTGCAAGGACCCGTCAACCTCCAAGACGGCTGGATATGGATTCTCAAAGGAAGAAGTACCTCATTGTGTAGGGGGTGTTGTGGGTGCACCGAACTATATATATCCTAATGTAGGAGCTAGGAGCAGCAACTTCCCTTTGTTCGTTCTAGCCCTAGTTAGGTAGTTACGTGTTAGGTAGTGTGGATTCTTTGGCGAATAAAGTAGTTGTCTGTAGTGTCATGGTGTAATCGACTAATTGCGAGTTACAACAGTCATGAATGTCTGTATTTCATCACGTAGACTCCAGAATCTGAATAATGTCGATGACTTGGCAGAAGTAAACCACATCATCATGATCTGAGCCCACTTCCTGTTGTGATAGAGACCTCTGGACCTGATAAGATTCACAGCTGATACAACTTTTTCCATCACGTGCAATTTTCAAGGGTCTTGCCACACAGGTTTTCTTGGTGAATAATGCAATGGTGTGCAATTATTTCGTGAGGCACAGATTTTGCTAATAACGTTACAAATCCGTTCTGCTTCCCTGTCATGGCAGGAGCCATCTGTCGTAATGCCAATCAGTTTCTTCATAGAAAGCTTGCATTTCTTAATTACCCGATTTACTTTTGCAAAGACATCCTTTCCTGTTGTGGTGCCCTTCAGTGAACAAATATCCAACAATTCCTCGACGACATCAAACGTTATAGCAACCTCTCTTACAAATATAGCCAGTTGTGCGGTGTCACTTATGTCGTGCTCTCATCAAGTGCCAAGCTGCAGAACTCGCAGCCACTGAGTCTCTGGACCAATGTGCCTTCAATATTTCCTGCCATGTCATCATGTCATCTTCTAGCAACAGTTTTCCTTTCTTGGCAATAGTCTCTGCTATTAAAAAGCTAACCTTTGTTGCTGCTACCGAACTCTGATTGGCTACTTTGAAGAAGGACTGCTGACCAGCGATAATTTGTTTCAACGAGTTGATTCGATCTCTCGTGGCTTGACCAACCACGCTATCATGTGTGCTTGCATGTTTCGTATTGTAATGTTACTTGATGTTGTATTCCTTCTGAACAGCAATAGTTTCTTGGCAAATCAAGCACAAAACGCTACCAAGATGTTCCATCGCGAAAAAATCTTCCGTCCACGAACATTTGAACGAGCTATTTTCAACATCAATTTTCCGTTTTTTTTATGCGCCGGCGCCGCCATTACAATGTTTACGTTTAAAGTGCCCTTATTTAGCAGCACAAGCATGGATATATGTGTATAAGCAAAGAAAGAAAAAATGAAAAGCTGGAAATATTAAAAAAAATTAACTTAAAATTATTTTTTTATTGTTTAAATATAAGATGCTTAGTTTTGGTTATATCAGTTTTTCAAATTTTTTTAGTAATTTGGAATAACTATAGTTTTAAGTATAGTTTTAGTTAACTATAATATTTTAGTAGACGTACTAAAAGTATTTCCGAAAATCTTACCCCGTTACAAGTAAATAGTACTCCGATTGTATTGCAACGCGTTACTTTTACTTCGTTATTTTTATTCAGAAGTTGTAAAAGCCTTCACCTAGCTGATGACCGACTGATTATTTCACAACAGAATCCATTCCGAATTTCTGGCTATTTTGACCCTGCTTCAAAAGTTTAAGTAATTTTAAAATGACCAAACCCTGGATCATGTATTTACAAAATTATTCGCCAGTGTGGATGGAGCCACAAGCTGGGTTTCATGCCCATCTGATGTTTGCTTTTCAGGATGTGTAAACCAAATTGGCACCAACCCCTCATCAAATGTAATTCATGACCTTCACATGACCCAGTCTCAACAAACTGTCAAACACCAGGCAAGCAAGCTGTTTATGAGCACTAACTGGAGGAAGCTTTCCTTATTAGTCATAACATTAAACATGCATTTTGATTGTCTAAACTTCGTTTATTTCAATTTTCTATTTTGTGGCACTTTCCAGATAAGCAATAAGATGAGCACGATCTTTATCATCTTTCAAACCAGCAAAAACCATCTTTGTGCCAGGTATGTATTTCTTAGGATTTTCCAAATATTGGAAAAGTGTTTCCTTAGTCCATTTGATTCCTAGGGGTAGAAATTGCTAGTTTAATAATAAATTGAATTGAGATAAGGTATTTATAATGTAATAACCAGCAAGACATTAAAAACATTAATTTCACTATGGGCCTTCTGTAATGAACTCTATTTTCCACTACATACAGCCAGAGCATCATCAATTTCAAATTCATTAAATTTTATTCCAAATATTATTACAAACAATAACAAGGGTTCTTGATTGTTTGATGTGTTTTAACTGATCAAAAGTTAACCTTTGCTTTTGTTGGCTTCAGTGTATGAATACCCAGGTGCTTGGCCTGTCTGCCTTCCAATCAATCCATGAAGGTTTGGGCCCACCTTGTGCTTACCACCAGCTTCAACAGTATGACATTGTAAGCACCTCATGACAAATATTTTTTTGCCTTTCTCAGCATCTCCTGGAGGAATAGCTGCCATATTTCTGACAAGAAAAAATAGACTCCACTGTAGTTTCGACACCACTTGCTGTAATGGGGGACGATCAGTTACTAAATATTTCCTACTAAATAGCTGCCTATGCTATGAAGAATTTAAGTAAACTTCGATTCACTGTGTCCTTGTTATGGGCGATAAACAATAACTGAAATCAATCTTCTGCGAGAGCATTGATGTTAGAACTATCATATTTAATCAATCACACACCGGCACCGGGTTCCTCGCAGTATTATCTTATCTACCAATAAAACAATTTAATAAAAGAAACGAACTAAGGGCGAAAATATTCACAAACCTGTGAACGACTTGAAAAGCTAAGGCAAACCGCAAGAAAGGTCACGTCGTGAAGGAAACGATCTAGGAAGGTTGAACGAATCAACGGAAAGTTTGCATGTATATCAAATTTTTGAAAAACATGTATTGTCCATTAAATTAAAATAAAAAATTTTAATCAACAAATTTTTTTATTTAATTAAAAAATAATAGCTACACAATCGCTACAAGCAATTATACCTCATTATAAATAAATTGATATATTAAACAACTAAAAGCAGTTTTGGTTTCACAATTATTTTATTGAAATAGCAGGCTTTCCTATATGTGAATAAAAAGCATCACCAGAACGAGGCACTGTATGCAGACAGAACGACTATTTGCAGGGTGCATTATTAATTAAGCACTACAATCTCGAACTCTTCAAGATGACCAGCCTATCAAGAAGCGCGTGAATATTAATGAGACTAAACTCAAATACAACCTATATTTCCAAATAAATAAGGTATACAAAATTATACTGGGTTTTTTTTTCAGTCTTTTTTGGACGCTCTTTTAAATTTATTACTATATTCCATTTGACATCCAAAGTTTCACGTACCCGTATTTCCTCGAAAATAAGCCCAAGCACGAATTTTCAAGGTGCTTGTAATATAAGCCCTATCCCGATAATAAGCCCTAGATAAGATCGTCAGCCGGCATTTACGGTGGTGCCATAGGTTGTGCCTTATGGCTGAGGCTTATTACCCATGTTTTGAAGATACTTATTATTCAAGAGCGTAACAAATTAACACCTGTTTATCAACAAAAACCTTTCAGATTTTCCGATATTTTATGCATTATATGAATGGTTAGATAAAAATGATGTTGATTTTGTCTGATTTAACAGTTCAACAAAATGATGGAAATGATGAATCCGATACTACGCCTATTACTGCAATAAAAGAACGTTTGACTTTCCATGTCAAGATGATAGAAGCTGACATTAAAAAATTGACAATAATATTCAGTTTAACAATTATTTTATTTATTTTCAAAATAAAATAGACGCAAATTCAAAGTGCTGCAAGGAACGAATTAAAAATTGTAATTGTGTCTTTTTTTGTTTTACTTAATTTCGATAAGGTCTAGATCTAGACGTTAAGGGGTCTAGAAGCTTGACAATTGTTGACAAGGGGTCAAAAATTATCTTAAATTTGTTGACATAATTAACGGACGACCCCTCTACAACCTCATACCAGCTTTTACATCGGATAACATTAAGAAAAAATTGACCCCACCAATCTTAAAATTCAATTTAAAACTGGAGACTTCACCAGAAACTCCAAAAACAATATTGTCAGAGGTATGTAAAATAGAATATAACACGCATGTTTTATGCGTAAAAATACGGTAATTATTTTAAATTTTATTTTTAAATTGTAAATCGTCCATGTCAAGTTTATATTACTCTCAATATTAATAAACTTTCATTGGAGTCAATACCAAAATTTAATGTCATCACGTGCCTATTTGAACCAATGAAGTGTATTTGTTTAGTCACGTGTGTTAGTGGGCCAAACAAAGAAAGATTTATTTTATGTGATTAACTTTGTGTATGTGTTCAATAAGGTGAATGCTTGTGCATATAATTCCTGGGTGCAAGGACGAAGCTGTATATTTGACCCAATCGATTAAAACTTTTATAGTGAGTTCATTCTCATAAAGACCATACAAGATATCTTGATTTGTTCGGGCAAACTATTGGATATAACCATCAAATTCTGGATGGATCGTACAACATATGATGAAAATCCCTCCAACGCTCAGGGAGTTGTGCCATATACTATAAATGTGAAGCCTTCGTTCACGCTCGATTTTAACAGTGCGAGATCTCGTCAGCCAATGGACCTAGGATTTCTAAAGTTGGGGTCACCAGAACTAGAACGTTTTCTTGTTCAATCAGATGGATCGGTAGTCACGGCCTTAACTCCCACAACTCAAATTTTGTTCCCTAAGTCTGTCACCGAAGTAAGTAGAAGCTAGGGTTTATATGTATGTTTTCTTAAAATAGTAATTTATTGTGTAATTGTGTTTGGGCATTACTATTAGTATCTGAGGAATTGACGGAATTTAATTTTTTTTTGAGAATTTATTTCATTATATATGATTGGGATGAATAGGATATGATATAGGTAGGAAGATTGTAAACAAAAGCTGATTGGAATGAGATTAGTGGTGTTGATAAGAAAACAAACTGCAAGAATGACAGTGGGGCAAAATAGAAATTAGATCAACTAGTTTCTCATCCTGGCAAGGGCAATAGCATTTGTGCTAAAGTTTGGGTCAAGCCATATATTTATATTGGATAAAAATGTTTGTATATATATATATGTGTCTGTAAATATATCTATAATATAAAATATAAAAATCGATAATATAAAAATAACAGAAAGTGCATGTGTATGTTTGTCCCAAGAACTCTTCCCAAACAGTGAATGGATTTTATGATGATTATGGATATTATTATTAATATTATGATAAATATTATTTTTAAATATTAGTATGAATATTATTATTATTATGGTTATTATTATGAGACCTGAAATTTGCGCACATCATTATCTATGCCATTCCTAGGTCAACTGTGCTATTTTCGATGTTCAATTTTTCCAACTTTCACCTTTCCCTAAATTGCATACCGCCTTTGAAATTGAGAGCTACTGAAAGCAAGGAGCATTGTGCTCCCTCATGCTCTAATGTTTAAGATTCTTACGATGGCAACGAAGATTCGCATGCCTTTGTGGGGCACTGTCCTATTCACCCAGTTCTTTGTGGGCAAGTAGCTGGCTGAACTTGGGATGGATTATATTAATTATAATGGATAAAAATGAGTTTAAATATATGACTGGTGAAGTCAAAAAAGCTAAAAAAAAAGCTAATTTAATATAAAAATTTATTTTTAATTTAATTTCATTAAATATTGCCAAACCTCATTGCGAAACAGACTAACCTAACATAATTAGTATGACAAATAAATTCTCACATGAAATATTCTGCTTCAACCCAAGCAATGCCAGATAAAGCTAGTTCAAAATAAAACTAATATTTTGTGATCAAATATAATGGATGGGATTAAAATTAAAATAACATGCTGGATGATGATATGGCTTCCATTAATCTTCCATTTATCCTGTGAAGACCATATCATTTTGTTGAAAACTTTTCTAAGATTATATGAGCAAATTTCTACTGAAAACAATTATGTAAAATGTCAGAAAGAAAATCAGAAAAAATTGCCAAAAGATAGGTGCAACATATTGTCTGAATATATAAATAATTAATCCATTTGAAGTGTTTTTGACTGAAAGAAATTAAGTGTGGAGGATTTTAATGAAAAAGAATGTGAAACAATCTTAAACAGTCTAGCAGTGGACAATGATTTCATATGAGGTGTATATTTCGAAGCCCAAATGATACAACATCATAGGTGCAACAACAGTAATAAGTGCATTTGCTGCCATAAGCTTAAGCACCAGGTCATTGTCATTGTTGTTTATTAATGTCTGTTACATGCACTGCAACGGGATTAGAATCAGTGCTGTCATCATCAGAGGTGGAAGTCTACCCCATTAGACCATGAAAGGTTAGGCCATTATATAGTGCCCTCTCCTAGAGGCATCTTGTGGAGGTGCAAGATGGGTTGCAAATACAACAATGACTGTTGCTTTTACCATCACTTGCAGGTAATCCTGGATGTGGTACTCTCATCCACTGACTTGGAGGAAATTGTTTAAATTATTATTTATTAGTTAATGACCAACCCAATTACCAAAATAAATAATGTGATCAAAACTGAAGAGTTTGTAAGCTCAATTATTGTTTTAATGTTTCTAAATTACACTTGAGAGAGAAGAATTTGGAGCTTTTGTAACATCTTGCTGTGATAGGACCGTTATAGCATATTGCCACAGTGCACCTATCATGTCATTCATTTTTGATTATTTAAATATTTGTTTTATGAATGCTCAATAATAATCCAGGAACAGGAAGCCTATGCAAGAGGATTCATAGATGCTTTGGAGGAGTTACATCGGAGGCAAGGCATCCCATCCTCACCACCTCTTGAAGAATCACTTTCAACTTTTTCCACAAAAAACAGTGATCATATTTTTTCAACAAATATTTCTTCTCTCAGTATGAACTCGTCTGCTGATGTTCCCACAAGAGATGCTCCTCTTTCTCCTAGTCCCCATTTGACACAGGTTAAAACAGCTGTGCTTCCGCCTGCCCTAACCCTTTTGAGTCGCAGCTCAAAATCGTATGATGCAAGCCTCAACAGTCTTGTCAATGGAAATGTTTCTAATGCAACGATTTCAAGCAAAACAGGAAATATTCTCTTAGATGAGAATTACCAAGCAGTGCCAAAACTTATTTCTTCTCCACCATCAAGTACTGCAAGCTTGAGTGGAGATTCTCCCTCCCCCATGTCTGCTAATGAAGATTTTGATCGATTAGAGATGAAAAGAGCCAGGAACAGGCTCGCCGCTCAAAAGTGTCGGAGCAGGAAGCTGGAACGCATTGCTGTGTTGAGTCAACGAGTGGAAGAACTCAAAGAACAAAATGCTCAACTTCATCTTTTAAAGCAAGAAGCATTCAAAAATGTTGAAGAATTGAAAACCAGACTTTCCAAACATGCCATATGTGGCAATCTTGATCTCTCATTGGTGAGTTTGTCTTCATGATGGAGACAACACTCACGTCGGATGACCGCATCTTGTCAAATGTACCATAAGCTTTATTCCATTTTAATTGGAAGCGTGATCTTTATTTTACCGAGCTCCACATGTTTGTGTTGTGCAATATGAAGTAATTGTGCTCTTATAAATGTTTGTGTTTATGGTGGGGTTAATTTACCATCATCGTCTAATCTCATCACCTTCAACACATGCATGAATAAGTTACTTTATTTAGTCTCATTAAATTTGAATTTACTATGTCGCTTTGAAAATTTCATCAGTCATTTACTTTAACTTAAATGCTTTTTCCAATCCAACATATAATCTACAGGATTGTCATACTTTCAACCAAATTTTTTTTAAGAGAAACACAATTTTCATTTCAACTTTGCCTTAATTTAGAGTTTCTAATATATATTGAGTTATCTTACAGGTTTGAGGTTTGCTGATATGTTTTAGAGATACACTACATTAAATTAAGTTTCTATTTCATTAGCAATAATTAATATTGGGGACAAAGTTAATGATATACATCAGGTTTTCATGTGTTTAAAAGTTTTGGATGTATTATATTACATCTACTGACATATTTGTTCTTCCTTGCTCAAGTGTGTTCCAATAGTGACAGTATTCATTACTCCATATAACAAATATCTTGCTATAAAATGAATTACTTAAAGCTTATATTACAGTGCCTTAAGTGTGCATTTATACTCATTTGCTATTGTCTGTCCTATTTCACGCATCTGTAAAGCTTCATTTGCCACATATTGTATTAGCCAAGCACATGCTATATTACTTTAACAAAGTTTAACTTTAATTATAAACTATAAATGATTACTTTCAGAGTACTGTGCTGCTATCAACTAAAGCATTTCTTCTCAAAATGCAAGTCCTGCATTTTAATTAAACATCAGCCTCATTTTACCCAAAATGTTCAATTAAATAGTTAATACTGATAATAAATTTGTGTTTCTCAGTGTCTTATCTAAAACATTAGAACTGTCCAGCCTTATTTTATTTTATATGTTGAAATCTACATTCAAAAGACTTCCATTGTGCTTTTAAGTGTCAATTTCATTATTTTTTGATTAGCATGCCCGTTTCTAAAGTCTGTTTTTACATTGTGCTTAGTCATATACACAATATTGAAAATTCAAAAGCAACAGTTTGCACATTTGTATTTATTTTATTGTTTTGAATCAATGCATTTTAAAAATCTCAAAATTTTTAAATTGTATATTATTTCTTCATTTTTATGTAATCATTTTAGCTTGTCAACCAAATTTCTTCAGTAGTTTGCTTCAACTACACATCCCTTTGTCCATTAATCCAAGCAAATAATTGCATTTGTCAACAAGATGCTTGAGTTTGTGGCAAATTCATTTAATGTTGCTTGTCATTGTAGTTGTTTTTGCTCATTAAAACGTTTTTCCATTTAAGTTGCTGTCCGCTAGTCTAATTGATTGTTACATGTTGGTGGCACCTTTCATGAACCATGTCTAAGTTTTCACTCATTTTAAAAATAAATCAGTTATTAAAGTGCTTTTCTGCTTAATTGATGGTATTTTTCAAAGGATGAGAATTGTTATTCATTGTAACTAGAATGCATTCCCTTCCATGTGAATGAGGCATAAACATTAAAGTGGTGGCCATAGCTTTTTATTAACCATTAATATTTTTCTACTAATTTTGTGCATTTTGATTACAGTATCAGTTAAATTATTATGCGTAACTGCTTGCATTGACAAACCCAACTGTATACAATGATCAAACCCATTTTCAACAAGCAGACAACAGGTTTTCAACAGGTAAACAGACTTCCTTTGCATTTATGTTTGTGCAGATATCATGCATTGCATCATTCTCTTGTCAACCCTCCAGTGGGAGTGATCTCGAGTTGCTTTTGAAAATTTCAGCTTTGACTGGAGTTCCTTACCAATTTTATGCCAAGGTGCTACCGACCTCAGAATATTTACATAAAAAAAAGTTGAAAATGTTTGTAGTTCCTTTAGCTGAGTGTGAAAGTTCAAAGGACATGATAACGTAATTAAACTTGTTAAGCATATCACTTTAGAAGTGGATTATATAGGTTTCATAAAAGTTATGATGCCATGAGAAGAATCTCTTATAGGTTATGTCGATCATTGATTTTTGCTTTACCATTTTAAATGCAAATTGCAATAGGCAAGACATCAACATCAACGCTGGATTCATCCAAGGGAGGCCCAAAAGGCCAAATGCGCCAGTCTCGTCCGGTGGCCCCACGGCCGTTTTGGCAATTGCTCTAGAGTTACAGGGGCTGAACAAGAGCAAAGACCAATAAACACAGAAACAAGTTTAGGGATAATTTTCGGACGTGGAGATAGCACTCTGTATCGGGTGCTGATGGTCTGCATGTGTATTGCGGAGCACTCAAGGAACAGACATCGCATATCGATGTGATATCGCAGTGATAGGTTTTCTCACTTGCCTCTGATGAGTATTATAGAGTCCGACATTCTGCATGAAATCAACCTTGAGGACCTGTTAATCGAATTTACGAAGATGAAAACACGGAAAGTTTCACTACTTAAATACTATACGTTCAATATAGGGGAATACTTTACTTCATTGTAGGCTTGGCCAAATGTGTCACAATGACAACGCAATGTAATGTAGCGGCAGCAACAAATAACGCGAATGTTACAACCTTTATTTACAACAACAACGACAATGTCATGGTCTAATGCAGAGATTCCCAAACCACGGCCCGCGAGCCACTCGTGGCCCTCCAGCTGTCAGAAAGTGGCCCGTGAGGCCTCGATATTTAATATAAATTTTAATAATTCCAAAAATGCACCCTGAGCGCCCAGTCAGCATGCGATAATTCACTCTGCTTGTGATTGTTGTACTCGGATATTATCGAATGCGCCTGTTCAGTTCGCAACGAAGCTTTGGGAAATTCCTTCTTCCCAGCCTTGTCGACCAAACAGGCGGCTATTACCGCCGCATGCAGGAACGCAACCCATTCGGCCAACCTGCACGCCAAATAGTAGTAAGTTGTGCAATGTCACTGGCTGCTTTTAAAGTTTTGGAATTTGGTTGCTGAAAGTTAAGAATGATATTGCATGACTTTTATAATTTTTTAACGTTGTGGCCCATTTAACTACCGAAAATAGTAGTTAAATTGAAGATATGTCCGGTATAGTAGTTAAATTGTAGATATGGCCCTCTGCTTGATAAGCATGGGAACCACTGGTCTAACGGTTAAGACTTCCGCCTCTCACGATGGCAGCACGGATTCGAGTCCCGTTGCGGGAGCACCGTCCTAATCATCTAACTATTCAACGGACGTTAATAAACAATTAATTAATTAATGTTCCGACTACTGGATGACTGCTGGATAGCAGCTTATGTAGCCGATTATCGTCTGCCTACGGCGTCTACAGATGCGTCACCTCACGAAACCTACTGCACAAGGCGTTGTAATGTTAGATTGTTCATGCGACATTTGCGGCTGCAATAAATCTTTATTGATCACTCTGAAATGTAAGTCGAAATTTTATTTGGTTGAGGCCTCTGGGCAGCTCGATTGAGACGGGTGGATTACCAGATAGCATGAGATGGAAGGACCTGTTGGCAAACCCGCTGGTGCTGGCTGACTAATAAATATGCGTTGTGGGCAAGGACAACATTGATGACGACCATTTCAGCTTTTTCTAGAAGGGGGCAACAGCTCGCACTTGAAGAGATGACTTTTTTGCTTTTATCCCGAAAGTCAGAAGGGTATGGGCATCGGGGTTAGGGTAGATTTTTAAAGTGACACAGCACAATGATTAAGGGGCCGTACATAAATGACGTCACGCAATTTTGGCCTATTTTTTTACCCACCCTCCCTATTGTCACGCTTCTTTACAAAAAAGAAACTATACCCCCACTAATATAGTGTCACATGGTTTTAATCCACCTCCTCAAAAAGAAAGACGTAACATTAATATTAAATATTATTTTTCAAAAATGCATAAGAAAATTAAAATTAATGTCTCTAAAAATTAACAAAAAATGCAAATAAAATTGAGAAATAAAGATGATGTGGTGAGTTAGTGATGTAATATCAAGTTTGTTATTCCTGATTTTCCCACAGCGATGAGAAATGTTCAATGAATAAATGGTGTCAGGTTCTTTCCTTCCCTCTATCGGGTATCTGTCTTAATTGCTCGATCAACAAGATAAACAAAGAGAAAAAGTCGCGAAATAATGAAATACAATAATATTTAATATAAGAAAAGCTTATACAGTAAATCTAAAAACAAGCAAAATGCATACCACGCCTATCATACAAATCGTCACAACCAGATATACTCACTGCCTCACTATACTCGTATGCTTTCTTCACTCACGCTACACCAATACTCCCAAGCCGTTCTCTGGCTCTAACTGCGCTCTCACTTCCAACGTCAAAACACAATTGTCTATTAATGTCCGTTGCATAGCTAGACGATTAGGACGGTGCTCTCGCAACGGGATTCGAATCCTCCTGTGTAGTAGTAGTAGTATTTTATTAATATCCTAGAATAGGACAGTAGTAGTAGTATTTTATTAATATCCTAGAATAGGATAGGACTTGCTGCGCGACTTTATACACCCACAACCAGCCATGTTCATTAACATGCAGAATACATGAGCTGACAACCAATCATTCAACCAGCGGCATCACGCAGACGATTAAAACACATCAAACAGCCCCATCACGCACATACATATATCCGCGCCATAAAATAATTCCCGAAATAAAAATTAATAATTGTCACGTCACTGTGCCTGGCCTATATATATATATAGCCATTTGGCGCTCGGGAACAGACCGAGTGACAACCAGGAAAGACTGGCGACGACCTGGATAGACGAGTGGCATCTCGGAGAGACGAGGTCGCGAGTGGGCTAGCTCCCCGATCGCGATAAAAATTCAAGCTGCTAAACGTCCGACAAAGAAACCATGCCCCCAAGGTCCCAGCCGAAAGGAGGGGGAGAATGACGGACCATCAACGGACTCAATGATTACCGACCTTGCTTCCAACGGACTCCCGATTCTGAATAACGCCCCGGACAATGGCATGCCAGTTAGAAGATGTACGTGTGGAAGAGTGTTTGCAACCGAGAGGGGACTCAAGATCCATCAAACAAAATCAAATTGTGGGTGCGAGGCATCGAGACAGCGTACTATCGCAAAGTTGCAGATAGGTAAAACGCCGGACGACACCGGACCGGAATCACACCACAGTTCCGAGTGTGTCCGAGTTTCTCGCCAAGGACAAGACCCCC
>MPNW01000286.1:59331-70613 GCA_011800805.1 Hirudo medicinalis
CAATCATGTTTCAGCACTCTACTCTTGCGTCTCAACAATGGAATTTCCCCCTTCAACCAATCATGTTTCAGCGTTGATATTAATTATTCATGAGTTATTCGTTTAGGTTACGAAAAAAAAAGTCGCGACCCGCGAAAGGGGTTCCCAGCTAAATTTTTAATAACTTTTGTGTTGGAATCATGTAGGCAAATTTTTCACACACTGGAGTACATTAGATTCATAGATTTAACAAATTTATTCAGATGAATATTTCGTCCGAAATTCACAAAGTAACTGGACATTTCAAATTTACATAGATCAACCAGAGTCACCAGGGAACAAACATTTTCATATTTATTAAAACCAAATCTTCAGATTATAATTTACATCAAAGCCACTTAAGCATTTTATCGCCTTTCTTATTTTTATTTTCTATTTTTATTGATTTCAGAACAAGTTTCAGGTTCCTTTTTACAACTTAATCCATGCCTCATTCAAAGCATCTTTCAATTATTGAACACTAGAAGTAAAGCTCACCACTAAAGTATATTTTGCTAGCATTCCCCATAGGTTTACTATGGGGTTCAAGTCCAGTTTAATTGTGGGCCTTTTAGAAATGGTTTGTGCTGATAATTAACAAACTTCTGAAAACAATTTCTCCAAAGACATTTGAAATTGGTCCATTGACTCATCTCGAAATTTAACTTATTTTTATAGTCTATTGTTTACATAATTCCATTGAAAGATTCTCGGAGGACAACTCATCTGTGACATTTATCCTATTTGCTTTAGGTTTTCCTGGAGAATGTTTTTGGGCCCATCTGGGTTTTAACATTTTTTTGTTGTTTTCCATTCCTAAATTGACATAACATGTGCCAAGAGATCTGAAATTTCTATTAGCATCCCTGGATATAATACATATAACATTTCAAACAAGTCTTCCGGCTACTCCGCACGGCTTTTATAAATTATGACATGATGGTCGGCACAAGCAAACGCATATTTATTTACTAGTGTAACCCGGCCACGCGTTGCTGTGGCTCAGTCTGGTTAAATAAAAAAGAAAGAAAAGAGAAAGCGCACGTTTATAATATTTTTAATTTCACAATGCTTGTGGATACACAATATTTTTTGTCCCATTGTCTGTCAAGATATAGAGATTGTCTGGTTTGCCAACTCTAGAACACGCAACATTGTAATTGTCCATGTGAGAAGCAATCCGTGTCTAAACCGCACAAATCTAATGATTGTGCGCTGAGCTTTTGTGACGTGTTTTGCCCAAAGAGCCTTTCACTACACAAGTTCGAAGTTGTAGATTGCTAGGAGACACTCGAACGAACAATAGAAATCTTTATTAAAAAAAAAAAAAAAAAATACTACATGACGACACTGCGACGACGACGACGACGACCTATCTCTGTGCCTGGCATATATATATATATAGTTAGCTAATGATAATGATTATGTATAATGGTCAAACATCTCCAAAAATATTTTGGTTACATTATTCGTTATTGGGGAATAAGTGCATCCTCACAAATAAGGAAAAGCCATAAAATTTGGGTTTCACATTTTGATATTTTGAGTATTTCTTGTATAAATATTAGAACAAACTGCAACTTTCCAAGATCATTAGAGGGTTAAGCAAAAGTATCGATTGTGTTAGCCATTTCCAGGGTGCAACTGTTTCTCAAACCTTCCCAATATGATGACCCTTTATTTGTTTCTCATTCCCACTGCCCACTTCGCTATGCGCATTAAAATTCACTAAAAAGCTATTGAAACATGCATTTAAACCATTTTGCTAGCATAATATTTATATTTTATATATAGATTTTTGCTAAAATAGAGGATAACATCTTCATTTTAAACAACCAAAGGCATCAATATTTTTGGCATTGTTTTCAAGGTATGCAAATACAAGATCACTCACTCAAGATCACATCTATTTATGAGACATTGCATAAATAGCTTTTATAGTTTTCCACTTTTAAAATCCCTTGTTGACAAACAGAATATTGGAATTACATTAATTTCCTTGGAGTATTCTCTTGAACTGTTTTACCTTTTCATTTCTACATGTATTCCAAAGAATGGCAGCACATGCCATCCTTGAACTAAGTTTGAACACACATTTTAACATAACCAAGCTAAGTTTGAATTTCTTATTTGTATGTCAAAATTTTTCCTTTCAAAGTTAGATTTATGTGATAGAGTTGTTCAGGAGAGTAACAAGTCACTAGTGCTATTTTAACAATCAGTTATAAATAATTGCACTTTCATATCAAATTTAGCATTCTATATCAACACACAACTGAATTTGAGAATGATACAGATAAATCAATTCTGGGAGTATCATAAAAATAAATGTTTGAAAGTTCAAATTCAACTAGTCTGCCATGTAAAACAACTCAAAAGCAAAACTAGAGTCTAACAAATTTATACTTTATTTCATAAATACCAACTGATTCCTTTTGCTTTTCATCAAAATCAGCCCAATCTTGAGACAAATTTACATCAAATTTTATGCCAGATTCCAGTCCAATGGCAGACCAACCACCCTTAACAAAAATGAATATATCATTAGACTGATTAATCATCTCAATAATGTCATAGCAAAAACTTAATGACATAATACAAACCCGGGGATCATATTGAGTTGGTTCTACACCTCTGCAGTCAAATACAACTACAGTTCTGTAACTCGGGCAATCATCATAAGTATAAGGCCTCACAGTATTTTCAAATATATCTGCATGATGAATAAACATATTAAATCTCATCGCAATTTGCAAAGCTTTGGAACAAACCTATGCAGTTTTCCCTTGAGCATAATTTGCACCTAATAATTAATGCAGCAGTTCCCCTGGAACCTTTCAATTGGTATCTATCCTGAAGCAAAAAAAAAACTTTTAATAGGAAATAGAGCAAGAATTAAAAGAAAGAAACACCAACCAAAGAATTTATATAAACAAAATCTTGTGTTTCATCTCCACAATGATTACACTTCAGCTAAAATGAAGAAATGCTTCGATAGAAATAGAATATTTTGACTTGCAACTGCAATAAAGGATAGACTATTAAAAATTAGATTTGTTTAAACTGAAGCACCAACTTAGCAAAATACCGAAGCCGTATAGTGGTGATGTTCTGCATGCAGCTCGCATGTAGCCCTATGCTAATTTTATATGGAGTTTGAGAATCTTCTGCAATTTATTTAAGAGAAGCTTCTAAAAACTACTAATAGAGGCATTCCATGTCAAATCAACACATCTGACATTTGGCACAGCTGTTAAAATAGATGAGTAAATTACAAAATTAAAATTTTAAATTTTTTGGCCGATCGGTGTCAGAAATGTGGGTCGTTGAACTTTGACTGAATGCCAACACCTTGCAATGGTTGAGAGGCTATAAGTTTGGTTCCAGAAAGATAATATTTATATCAAATTAAAGGTATTTGAAGGCTCTATTTGGGCAATCTACTTTGACTCAATTCTCAATAACTAACAAAGATATTGGCAATTAAAACCGACTTAAGAAAAGTTTGTGCAAAAATTTTATTGATTTATTTTTTCAAGTATTCAAAACATTATAAAGAACACTTATTCCAAAATTCAGAGTAGGCAATCCAATAGTTTTTATGTAGTGAATTTTTTTAATACTGCTCAAAATTTGCGAATTCACTAATCGTCACAGGTAGGTTGTGTAATTTTAAACATAAATTTACATTCTTATATTTGTTGAATCCAAATTTCAAAGCATTAGACAGTTACCGTTGCTAACATTTTTAAAAAGCAAAGCATAAAATGTATTAAACTGCATGATATGCTTAAATAGTTTTAGCTAAAGCTTTAGCTTGGTTGCATCAGTCATTTTCTGGGTCAACTGATAATCTCTTCCAGTGACCATTGTTGGCTGAAGACCTGCTGTTAAAATATTATCACTTGATATTAAAAGCACCAGGATGAGGATAGTGAAACGATCAAACTGGCCCGTGTGGGTGAAGAAATTCACTTCAACCACTTTAAGCTCCAAAAATATGACACATGTAAGACACCATCGACCATCATATTTAGCTGTTACATATCCTTTAATTATTGCAAATGCAATGGTTTGATTGTCAGTGGTGGAAATACATAGAACATATTCTATTCTTGATTCATTGCTAAGCGAATATTCTTTCACATATTTGTTCGATATGGCCAGAATATAGTGCAATTTATGAGTTCCAGCAACAGTATACAAACATCAAAATCTACTGGCCAAAAGGGCTACTTCTTGTTCATATTCCTCCATGGTAGAGAAATGGAATTTTATAGTTTTTCTGGGCAAAGACATATAATTGATATGGGGTCATCATATGGTCTTTGCAAGCTGGCTCATGCAGCAAGACGCTTTACAGTTTCCTCCCAACCCCATCAAGGACCTTTGCCATGAGATGTTGCAAAAAAGTTCCATTCTGCAGTCATACCAAAATCACTTTCGTGGCAGCACAAGTTTGCAAAATGTTTCCTGTTCTTATACTGTGCTGCACAGCCATCTCAAAAATAGATCATTCTTTTAGGCTTTCCTACAAGTTCCTTGATGAAATCAATTAAAGCTTTTTGAAATAGATTTACAGCAACTGTCATGTGTGTTATGTTCTGAAATAACAATAAAACTTGTGAGCTGAAGATTAGAGATTGCCATCTTTATTTTGTACTTTATAATAGCATACAGATGGGCGTATGGTTGCCTGAAGATTATTCCAGTGACATGCCCATGAAGTATATTGGACAACTGTAATTTTCACCAATTACTACTACATCTCCTGAGGTAGTACTTTTCTTACTCTGTTGAAAATATGTTGGCTGGGCAATAAAATCATGATGCAAAACCTTTGGGAGTGCACATAAAAAGTTCCTTATAAATTCATCAACAGATTGAATTTTGGTTTCAAGTGTTGATCAGCCCATTGTTGTCCATTGTGTAAATTCTGGTCATTCAATCATTTGTTCTATAAAATATAACTCCAAGTTATCATGTAATTTATCAATTTTTTGACACTCTTCACGTGTACCTAAAAAACAATCAACATTTGTAGGATTGCATTGCATTTCTGTCAAACAATTGTGGTATTTGAAACCATTGCAAATCTTTTCTAACTTAGCTCCATGGAACATTAGTTGGATGAATTGTGCACACATACTGAACGAGTTCTACTTCCTCCTGCAAGTACACACTCGGCTTCAGCTCAGCAAATTAGCTAAACCCAATTTTCTGATCTAGATAATTTTCTTTATAAAATTGATAAACTTATTTTAAGTTACACAAAACAAGCCTTTTCTGTACAAGCTTCTTCTGGCCTAAAATCATCAAAGAAATGCAATCTTTTACCTGGCATTATGTGACTAACAATGTCACTGTGATAAAAATGTATTATGCTTTCAACGACAGTTCCTAAGGTTTTGCCTGATTGAGGATTTGGTGTTGAAAAAGATGCCCTTTTCCCTAACCATCAATTTTGGTTTCTGAATCATACAGCTAGATGCATTAAATTCACTTTTTACTTTCCTGATGCACCAGCTCTTAGGTAGTACTATTAGAATATGCATCCTTTCACTTGTTTTTGAAGTCAACTCAAATTTTGCATTCAGTTGACTTATCATTTCATTTCCTGAATCATCCTCTATTTTGAATCTTTTTGGCCAATGTTCTACTTCCTGCAATCACTATCAGCTTTCTTTTCAAACTTTCCTGAACTTACATGAACTTGTTATTAGCCTAATTTATTCTTATGTACACTTTTCTGTGATTTATAGGATATTCACCTAGCACACTCAGTGATGAATTGAGATAGTTGGTGTTCCGGAGAAATATATTCATCGTGATCTTCACAATCGTGAGATCTTCTCTTTCCTGTGGTTTTTCACCAACAACATCTTTTAATATGAGATTTGAGTGTTCAGGTGTCATAGTTGATATTTTTTGTGACACTGAGTGCACAATTTGTCATCCACCTTAAGCTGAAGATAAGGATGAGATTTTAAAGTAACTTATTTCTCTCAAACCTCAAGTCTTCCAATGTTGATGACAATGGAATGGGTCACAGCATCTTTTATGCCAGTTGGTTAATGTGGAATCAATAATATTCTTAGATGCTTTAGATAGTTTATTGAACTGCAAATCAAATTTCTATAAAAGGCTTGAAAATATAAAAAATTAATGTTTACCTAGTAAATTTGCCAAAAGTAATTGAAGTGAAGTAGTGTCAACTTTAAAAAAACTATTTTTAAATTTTTGATAAAGAGTAAGCGAAGGCACATAAAAAACTAAAACAGGATTTACAATAAATAAGCAGACATCAAAAATTATATATATAAAACCATGTTTATAATATATTTTAAATTTGTGCCAAACAATTATAACATCATTCATTTAATTTTGAAACTAATCAATTCAAAGTTAGTATTTTGGAGATGATTAGCAAATGCTCAAATTTTGAGCAATATTAAAAAAATTCACTACATAAAAACTATTGGATTGTCTACTCTGAATTTTGGAATAAGTGTTCTTTATAATATAAATATATAATATAAATCAATAAAGAATTTTTGCACAAACTTACCTTATGTCAGTTTTAATGGCCAATATCATTATTAGTTATTGAGAATAAACAGTCCAAGTAGGTTGCCCAAATAGAGCCTTCAAATACCTTTAATGTTGCAAATTAATATGCCAATGTGTTTAATGGACCAGAATTCTATATGTTTTGTAAATGACGTAACTTAATGAGGCACCATCCTCAACTTGTGAAGATTTTTGCATTATCCATTGATTCAAAGGTAAGAGAAAGTAAATGTGTTACTTAAAAAAAGAATCTTGGACAATATTTTCCTCAGATATTGAATTACTTGATTACTGCTATGAAATCATGTTTAGAAATTTGTGTTTGCTTAAATGCATATATCACAATGAGGCAGTTGAAAATTTAAAGCTTTTTATGTCTAAGAAAAAGTTCTTGTTTGATGACAAATTACAAAAATTAGACTTAATTTTAAAAGAGACCTATAACTTAATAACACTCTTTTTATTAAATTATTTATTCTTTTTAATAACCTTTTTGTGGGTACTGATTCCAGTTAGTGATTACACAATAACAAAAATTCTAGCTCAAGCCAAAACCAAAGGCCATCATAAACATGCTGAATCATGACGATTTTTTATTATAATATAATTATTAACGTGAAAATTAAGTTAGCAATCATAAAAACAATCTGTTGCCCATGTTTTTCCTCTGTGAGACTAACATCCTGCAGGGTCAAGAAGGTTGGACATTATATTGCGATATCTGAATCAATTATCCAAACCTTCGAAGCTTTTTGATGGGAGAAACCATCCTCTCATAGATAAATTAAGTAAATAAAGTAGCTTGACTCTCCATTGCAATAATTGGTTGTTTCAATAGCAGATCACAAAGTTATATAAAAACTGTTTATTTGAAAAACAAAACTGTCTTTAAAAGAAACAGGCCTTAAATTAATTAGAAGGAAGTGCATAGCCTTTTCAAAAAGATTGTTCATTGACTAATGCTTCGAACAGCCACTCAAATGTCACAAATGCAAACGCACATCAACCTATGAAGGAAACAGCTGCGAAAGTGAAACATTCATTAATATTCACTTGAATAAATAACCATATATTCCAATAGCACACCAGGTGTAATGTAATATAATGTTTGATCATCTGAACAATTTAATTGTCCTAACCACCCTAGTCCCAATTGGTTTGAATAATGGATACATTACTAATTGTAAATGTAATGCATTACTAATTAACTAATTGAACTTCATTTATATAGTGCCATAAGCACTTTTTGACAATCATTCACATAGTGCTCCTTCCCAAAGATGCTTATGGCTCTGCATTTAATCAAGTGTGTTTAGTTGGAAATATTAAGCTATTCAACTATCCAGCACAAGCAGATCTGTGCCTTCATGCAGACAGAAAACTTCAGCAGTCATTATGTTTATGGTCAAATAAATATTTGTATTTATAAATTTATCTGCATTACAATTTTTGTGTTGTGTTGGGTCTTGGACCTACTTTTAAATCCTAGGATCATGGTTCGGATTGACCCGAATTTTGACACATCTGCTTGGTTTGCAGATTGCTCTCGCTTGGTAAAATTTTATGCACTTATCCTCGCTCTCGGTATCACTAGCAGAATGGTCATTAACCTGTTTTTATAAAACCTCATCCACCATACCAACCCCCACCTAGAACGCAACTGAAATAATGGTCGTTAATTACAACCTAAACTCATTTTTCAGGAAGCGAATATTAAAATCACCTTCAAATACCATCTAAAGTCGTCTTCTTCAGGTTTCAGATTGGTAACATTTTCGAGCTGGGCTGATAATTGTAAACCTATTTTCTTTGAAATAAAAAAGAAACTTAATTTTTCGAATCTAAAGGCACACATAAAACACAAGCTCCAACCATCGTTCCCGCGGCAATCCAAAACAACCAATCAAGAAAAAAAAGGCTGCGAAACTCCTAGTCCCACACAAATACAAGCACTTCGAGATAGAAGTCTTGAGAAGACCTATTGGTCCAGCCAATCAGGAAGCACATGAATTAAATAATATGAAATAATTCAACTTTTTAAAACATAAAAATATTTATCATATTTTGAAACATCGTGATTTTTTTATTGGGCCTAACGAGCAAACAAAATATATGTACAATTTGGTTCGAAAATAAAATTATAACGGCTCGATGATTGGAGCTAAGTAGTGTGTTGGTTCTGACAAAGGAGGGTTTGTATTTGGCATGGATCGAAGTGCATATGGATGTGATGCTGATGGCTTTACAAGAAACTTATTAAATAAACAAGGAATCATCTAACGATCAAGTCTGTACATGGAGATGCCTGCAAGGTGTTAGTTGATTTTATGAATTTTTAGATTTTTGAAGAAAGGGCCAGTGTTGGAATTGTATGATAAGTGTAGAGCAATACATAGATATTTTTCTGGAGTTTAAGTAAGTAGGTAAGATCAGTAATTACAAGCCCAAACCAGATTGCAATAATTCAAATAAGGATATATGAATGAATATGTAGTGACAGCACATCCCTACAGGCCTCTGTATAAACGATTTGAATTTAATCTCTTTTCTGCGCAAGTCCAAATCATCTCAGTTATGCAAAGGACTTTAATCAAATATTGGGTTGCATAAGTTCCCGCCGTTACATGAAACTATTTGTTCTTCAAAGATTTTTTGATGTTTGGTGAAGTGTTATATACCATTAGAAAGCCCGTGCTATCCTCTACAAGATTAAAGTAAACGCTTTTGCCTATATTATTTTTTTGTCTTTTTTTTGGAACCGTCAAATGGATTGACAAGTCGACAAAAAAAATCGCATTTTCGACACCTCCTTCTTTTCGCCTTTAATCGAGGTCAAAAAACGAGTGAAGCTACCAGAGATATTTGTGCAGTGTATGGAGAGGACGCTATAGCTGAGAGAACTGCTCGGGATTGGTTTGCCAGGTTCAAACACGATAATTTCGACCTCAACGACGCTCCTCGTTCCGGAAGACCAGTCGAGATGGACGATGGCCAACTCGGGGATTTTTTGAAGGAAGATGGCCGCCAGACATGCAGAGAATTGGGCGAAAAGATGAATTGTGATTTTGCGACAATTCAGGCCACCTTTAGTCGATGGGTTTCACTCAAAAGTTTGGAGCTTGGGTCCCGCACGAACTCACCCAAAAACAGAAGGATAAGCGGCTTTCCATTGCTGCTCAAAATCTCGCTCGACACCAAGGAACCACAGGCAACGTTTCTTATACAGAATTGTCACTGGAGACGAAAAATGGTGTCTCTATGTGAATATGAAGCAAAGGAAAGAGTGGGTGAGTCCTGGAGAGAAGCCCAGGATCAAGAAAGACCTGCACCCGATGAAGACAATGATTTGTGCATGGTGGGATTTGGAAGGTTTAATCCACTGGGAAATGCTTGGAAAGAACATGACAGTAGAGAAGAATCTCTATAAAGCCCAATTGCATCGAGTTAATGAGGCAATTCGACAAAAAAGACCGGATCGACAAGGCCAGGTGACTAACTGTCAAGATGGCACTCCAAGAGCTTAGTTGGGAGGTCCTTCAACATCCTCCCTATTCCCCAGACCTCGCCCCGACGGATTACCATCTCTTCCGCTGCCTTTCAAATGAAATGAGGGGTCTTAGCTTCGAAAATCAGGATCATCTTGAGAATTGGCTCAACAACTTCTTCGAGACTCGACCTANTGTCGATAGAAACTTTGTTGTATAAAGACTGTAGACAAGTTCCTTAATTGCTTAGAGTTGACTGTTAAATTCAGTTGTTTATTAAACTATTAACTGTTGTTTCCGTTTTCTTCTATAATTTTCAATATAAATAAATAAGAATCTCTTTTCTCTCTAGTCTTTGTTATCTTGCTAAGTGGTTGCCGGTCCCGGCATGCTATCCGGCCATGGACGAACCGGACCTCTCCTAGTTCTTACAATAGTCATTACAACTATAAAATTACTTCTCATACGTTTGTTGTTCAGTTTATTAAATTAGCCAAGCATTGAAAAGAAAGGAACTACACAACTACAAATAATATAATGTTATGGCTATTGATGAAGTGATGTAACGACGAATACGAGAAATGATTCCAATGTTTTTCAGGTTGGTGACCTTAGCAGCGGTGCAGGGGGTCTGCTTTTTGCAAAATTTGAGTCCTGCAAGCATAGAAAGTTTATCAAAAGAAACGACTCATTCAATGACTTTGTATGTCATTTTGTAGATAATTTTGTAGCAATATTATATATCATATCGAAGGTAATTATTAGCACTATAAAATGGTAAGCATTGCCCAAAAATTCCATGTTAAATAACATTAGTTTTTTACAAATTATTTTTTGAAAGATTTTCATTATTATTACAAAAATTAATTAATGGCATTTTGCAGGGTTATAACAATATATAATGTTGCTAAGTATATATATATATATATATAAGTATATATATATATATATAGTATAAGTAATATAGATAAGTATATAGTATATATATATCTGGGAGAAAATTCAATGCCCAAGAAGAAATAGAAAAGTCAATTCAAGTTCTGACCTTCGAGGAGATACGAGGCCCCATCCAAGTCGGTCGCCATGGAATCGGCTGGAGTCACTCCATCGGGTGGACACAGGCCAACGCCGCCCAAAGATAGGCGTTAATCATCCAAGAGAGGAAAAGGGATATAGAAAATGCCAGGATCACAAAAGCAGTGCAGCAAG
>MPNW01000286.1:81402-102679 GCA_011800805.1 Hirudo medicinalis
AAACAACTGAATTTAACAGTCAACTCTAAGCAATTAAGGAACTTGTCTACAGCCTTTATACAACAAAGTTTCTATCGACAACTTCATCACGACAAGCTACTCGCTGCAACTTCTCACCAACTCCGCGTCCCCAGAACCACATAACATAGAACAATTAACAAAACTATTTCAACAGGTACCTTTCAACACTCATACAGAGCCCATTTTTAAACAACTAAAGATACTTGGGGTTCATGAAAACAATTTTTTCCATGCAGGTATTCTCATGCATAAATTTGACTATCACCCTATTCCAAGCGTTATTTTCGAAAACATCTGTCCATTCCTACAATGTGCGTTCATCTCAAAAGTATAGACCTATTTTTGCTAAATCTAATATTAAACGTCGCTCTATTCTTTATCTGGGACCAAAAATATATACAAAAATTCCAACATTTATTACTAATCAGCCAAAACGCATTTAAACGTCTATATAAACAATTCATAATTGACTCCCCAATATTTCACTAATTTAATGTGTTTCAATTTAGTTACATCTACTTAAATTCATGTCTCATATTGGTCGTCCGTTAGCGGGAATTATCCCTTAGGGCGTTCTTGTAATCACTTTAGTCAAGTAGTTGTGAGATATTGTGAGAGTGCATTTGTATCCCTTTTTTGTTTTACTTTAATTTACTGTCTATTGTTCACTCTCTTAAATTTTTTCTTCTTCTTTCTCTGTAATAAATGAAGTGTTACACACACAAAATTTTATTGATTTAATCAATTTAATTATTTAATCAAATAAATTTTTAATGAATTCCTTTTGAAGTGAGTTCAATGCAGATAATGTTTCACATCTCTTAATTATGTTTGCAGCAGAAGGCCTACTACAAGTTTTCATCAGATTAATTTTCCTTTACGAATGGGAAAAATTTTCTTTACAAAAGATTTACGTAGACTGCCATTGATTGACACTAGGGTAACAGACGTTCTACTAAATGACGTCAGTTTATTTAACTTTCGCCGCAATTTTCATATGTGTTTATTTTTGTAAGCATGAATAGTCATAAGAATGTCTATCCGAGAAGGTATGTGATGAATTACTATTTATTACACACTATCTAGGTTAAGGTTCAGATGTGACATAAGTGTTACGTTTGTATATATATAGTTTCTTAATACTCCGCCTTGGAGCTCCGACAGGGATCCTCAGAGGAGGTTCCCCCGTCTTCAAACGTTTCGGCCCTTTGACTCTCCTGACGTTTTCGGGGGGGGNGAAAGCTCTCAATGGCTTCTTCATGTCGCATACTACCTGCTTTTGACCTGCAATCTTCGACTATGCGAGGCTCTCTTTGGCCTTTTTATGTCGATCGCATCCACCCCAGTTGCCTACAGCGGTCATGGAAGCTCTCAGTGGCTTTTTTACACCGTGTACTTAATATATGCAAACTGGGCCTTATAATTTCTTTGTAGCGGCAGCCGGACTTAGAAATTTTCGGGACTCGACCGCGGGCCTTTGCGAGCCCGCGGTCGGCCCATTTCCACCCGACAATACCGCGCGTCTCTCGGCCAATGCTTTGGCCCCGTCGTTCGGTGGATCATTTACACCGGAGGTCGACGGCTTTCATGAAGAATATATATATATTGTTTAAACAAGTTTTGTTAAAGTAAGCTCGCCAATTAGAGCAGATTGCTTTTCAGCTATATGCTTGCACTCGGAAAAAGTTAAAAAAAGTGGTGAAGTACGAAAAAACTTTTCATGCTTTTGTTCTTAGAGGAGTGTTTATACTAAGAATTTGGTTCTTCTGGAGTGTACCTTGATCAATTTGGTTAATCCTTTGAGTTTTATAAGATTTGTGATTTTATAATACCTTTTCTGTAACCTTCAAGCGTGGGTGCTTTTTGTTCGATGGAGGCTTCCTCCGTGTTCGCACTTAGTGAGTTGTATACTTGCAAAGAGAATTCTGTATTTGGCTCTCAGAGACCTCTTTAAAATTTGAAAAATGTCTAATCGCTTTTTTTGAATAAACTCTCTTTCACTAGGAAAATCCTGGAACTTTCTGAAGCTTATATCGTTCAAATCATGGATGTCGTCATCCACACTTCATTTTTTCATGTACTCTTTCATTCGCCAATCCTTTTGAAGTCTTTTTCTTTTTTAGAAAATTATTAAAAACTATGTGACACATTTCTTGCTGAATATATTCGACTATCAGCATATTACTTCAATGATCTTGGAGTCCTTGACCTGCAATCCCTACAATGAGTGGTTAAGATTGACAACAAATTACGTTACGTGAAGTAACGAAAGTAACGTAATGAAAGTACTCCTTTCTCCAATGATTCCGACTTTACATATGTAAAAATGAGCTCTCCGGTCTCTTTGCTCCCTCTCTGCTCTATCCGAAGTATCTCAAACGTTTTCATTCTCTTGACAGTTGACTTTGATTTCCAATGATACTTATTCGTTTTTAAGATCCAATTAAGTTTTAAAATAACATATAATTAATTATCATCTTAATATATTATTATTGTGATTAAAATAAATTAGTATGAGGTCTGCGACACTGCCTGTGTTAGAATAGCTCATATTTCCGAAGTTTTCATTTTCTGACACCCAATATGAGTTCCAATATATATACAAAATATAAAGTAAATATAAGGGCAAATATGGGCAAGATTAGACAATATTTGGAGGTCGCTCAACAAAGTTTTAGTTTCTTGAGGATATCAAAACCAGCAACGTATCCAAGCTTGTCTAAATGTTTAATATTTTAATGAAATATAGTTTTATTAAATCTTAATTGTTAAATAAATAGATATAAATACACATACTACAATTATCATTTGCTTCATTTGTTCGTGGTATGCTTCGATATCATTTTTTCCAACACTGCATGCATTCTTTTCGAACAGCTAGACTTTAGTTGTTGCAACCAGGTCCCAGAACTGATACTAATTACTGTTTGGTCTGTATGTTCTCTGACCCAGTAACGCCCCGGAAATACTCATCATTAAGCGGTTTCTAGCACAGTTGTTATCCTATGACTAGGAAATTTGTGAAAATACCATCTGTGATGATGCAGCGTCAGCTGAACTTTCCAAAGTCAAGCATGTAGTTATTTTCCATGAACAGAGACAGTAAAATTATCGACCACGAAATGCTCATTCTTTTAAGAAGAGATCTATTAAATTGGAAATGGTTTCTATTGTGGGTCAGCAGATCTAGTTAGATGGGTGGCGAAGGCTGTTTAGAACATCAAAGTTTGGTTCTTTCGGTTTAAGCTGACGTTGCAAGTCTCTGTTCCTCATAATTAATTATTATTAACGAATTATTAATGATAATTGTGGACACATTTGTTGCGAAAGTTTATACTAACTTCTGATTCTTGGCACTTCTTGCTTAAAAAGCAGCTAGGAATGATCTACTACTTATTTAACAACTCCACGCTTATCATGGTAAACATATTGGAGCTCCGACATTGAGCAAGATTGAAAGTTACCTTTTGAAACCGTCTGAATATTTGATCCTCTACAGTCTCTTTGATCATGAAATGGGTTTACCACGAAGCGCGAAATTGTTAAAAGATCATAAAAGCAGGAAGAAGAATCAAATTTGAAATGATCGAGTAGAATACGTCTAGTCGAAAACTCAGAATCATAGAGAAACTGGGATGACATCAAGGCTTCGGAAGCAATCGTAAAATACCAAGCAGTAACAAATGACCATGCATAAAAAGGGTGACCTAGATCAAAGATGCCGCAAAGTCTGGCAGATTCAAGAGCGACGAACAGCTGCAATGTATTCACGCAGTCGAACATAACCAGGCAAGCTTTCCAAATGCAAAAATCCACCTAAATGTATAATTAGCTATTGCAACAAATGTATAATTTTATGCATTTTAAGATGTATGTTTGTATCAGTGGCGTAGCCAAAATTTAAAGTCGGTCGATCTAGGGGGGGGGGGAGCGATTTAATTTTGTATAAATATTACAACGGCAACTTTTAATACTGGTATAATAGCGGCAAAGAATTAATTTCTCACTAAGGACGCATAAAGCAAAGACACGTAATTTAGTTATCGAATATTATAATATGTAATAAATATTAATGTCGAAATATTGCCTAATTTACTGGTGCTGTATTATGATCAATAAATTATTTATGAATTTTTATTATTTATAAATTTAGAAATTGGATTTAGAAAAATGTCAAATTCAAATTCAAATGCAATCAGCCAATATTTAAAGTGCCTTATATATCCTAGGATGTCAAGGCACTATAACAAACCAGAGCAGTCAGAAAGCAGTCGAATGAAGAAAATCAAAACAAAAAAAATCAAGTGAATAAGTAAATACAGAAATAAAAATAAATAAAATTAATTAAAATAAAAAACATGCGAATAAAACATAAAGGCTAATGTAATTTTGTTGTAAGTAACACCCATCAAAAAAAAAGTCTTTAGTTGAGCACTAAAGAGCTCAGGTGTGGGGCAGTTCGAATATGAACGGGGAGGGCATTCCATGTTCTAGGACCACTGAGGAGAGGTCACCAAACCTAATGCTATGGGACCTCGGGACCAGGAACATGGGATGACATGAAGAGCGAAGGGGACCTCGTCCAGATATTGTTCTTGCCTTGGCCAGTGTAGAGGAGAGATTTTGGTGCATCGTAGGACATAACTTTATATATATTTTGGTTATTTTGAGCCAGTGCAGACTTTTCAATACCAGTGTGATATGCTCGGAGGTCATGGATCCAGAGATAAGCCTTGCCGATGCGTTCAACACATCATGATGGAGAGTCCTGCCACTGACATTTATAAGCAGAGTCGCAGTAATCAAGTTTTGTCAGAATGAGTTGCACTACCAGGGTAATGAAGGTGTTGTGCGGGATGAATGGCTTTGCTTCTCTGAGAACACGAAGTGTTGCATAACAGCCTGCAGACACCCTTTTTTCATGCTCATCCATTGTCGAGCCCGAGTACAAGTAGGCCCCAAGATTTCGAACCGTCTCCGATGAACATCAGCTCCGTTAAGATGCAATGGTATTGTGGGGAGATGGAGAAGGTTAGAAGACGCCCAAGCAGCAATCGCACAGAAGCACTCAACAGTCTACTGAACAATGCATGTAATTTCCTCTGGTTTGGAATAACCATATATTTGGACATCATCAGCATATTGGTGAGACGCCATGTTGCTTGACAAGTTGCTCTATATCTGTCACATGCAGAGAAAAGAGTATTGGCCCAAGGACTGAGCCCTGTGGAACGCCAGTTGAGATGCCCTCAGTAACCATGTCATGGCCACCAGTGAATAATATTTTTTGTTTTCTATCAATAAGGTAAGATCTGACCCATCCAAGTGCCGCCTGATGTACTCCGAATGATTCTTCCAATCTGTTTAAAAGTACCTCATGGTCTACAGTTTCAAATGCCGCAGACGTGTCCAGGAGGAGGAGTAGAGAAACACTGCCGAGATAAACAGCACTGCGAATATCCTTGACAACCTTCAGAACTGCCGTCTCAATGGAATGATGTCGACGGTAAGCAGATTGTGTTGCTGGAAGCAATGCATTGCAATCAAGGTAGTTAACAAGTCGTTTCAGCACAAGGTGCTCCAGAAGCTTAGACATTACATTGAGATTTGAAATGGGTCTATATGACGAGGGCTGATGGGGGTCGAGGGTTGCTTTCTTGAGTATGGGCCGTACCTGTGCAATCTTGAAGGATGAAGGTTATTAACCTGTAGAAAGAAAGCTATTGAAGAGTCGCACCAGGAATGGAGTCAACACCAACGAAAGTTTTTTGATGAGCCATGTTGGAATGGGGTCAGGACCACGCTGCTTATTAGGAAGTGAATGGATCAGCATCAGCACCTCATCGACAGAAGTTGAACCAAGTTTGTTGAGTTCTATGTCAGTTAAAGTAGAAAATCCAGGAGGAGACCCAGCAGTTGACTCACATATGCCCATTAGTTTGTCATTAAGATAGCGGGAATAATCTTTGGGAGAAGGTGTGACCGATCTCTGAGGGTTTCGCTACAAACCAGTGTCTTCCTTTATAAGTTTCCAACGTCTCTCAGGGTGACACCTCACAGATTCGCTCTGTATAATAGGCCGTTTTGAGTGTAGCAACCTTAAATATGAACGAGTTGTAGTCTTGAGTTCCTGACCTGTCATAACTCTTCTGAGCCTTGTAAGATGTCGCTTCTCTCGCCTGCACGCAGCATCAAACCAGGGTTGCTTGTACCTATAAGGGTGAGATGTGATATTTGGAAGAAGTGAGTTGATCACATCCACAAGGGCTGAATTGGAGAGAGCCGGCATTTCGTCGATATCATCAGTTAAGGACCCGGGGTCGCCAGAGAGGACTAATAACCTGAGTTGTTGAATTAACTGAGTCATGTCCAGGCGCCTCCATCCGCGAACATGACAAGAGGTCAGATGTGCGTGGAAAAGTCATGTTCCAGAGGAGAAGCCGATGATCAGAAAGACCAGTGTCCACTCTCTCAACAAAAACGCATTGATGCCAGTTTTCTTTTTGGAGGACATCACCAAGGGTTCCAACAAGATCATGTGTCGGTCCGTCAACCCTAAGCCCAGACCATGTGAAGACAGGATGCCTCTGAGGGTTGTTGGCATCATCATGTCGCTCAAGATGTATGTTGAGGTCACCAGTGATGAATAACACTGAGGAATTGATGACAAACCTGCTCAAGAGCTAAGATAATTCGGAGAACTGTTTTCGTACAGGACCAGTTCTGTAAATAGTCAATAGATTGATGCATTTTGCACGTAGATAAACTTGGGTAGCAACATATTCGAAAGTAGTTGATATGAAGTCAATATTTAGGAGACGTAGCTGAATAAATGATGTTGAGATGACTGCAATGATTCCTCCATGATTCGAGTGGAGACCAGAACTCTGAGCAGACCCAACATGATGACGTGGGCAATCAGTAACTGTAAATCCCTGCCGACGCAGTTGAAAGAAAGCAATAGATCCCTCATCACGATACGTTTTAGTCAAGGACAAAATGTCTATTTTCTCGTCTTTTATGACGTCTGTGAGCACTTCAAATTTGCTGGTAATGGAACGTATGTTGAGGCATCCAAATGTAATAAATTCGTTAAATGCCTCAATAGTATTGCTGTCAGATGAAGTTCTGGAATTCATAGCCCCATCATTGCGATATCTTGGGTGACGCCCAGGAGATATAACGGGCATTGACAGATGAAAAGCAGAAATCGGCTGCCAGAGATGAAGCCGGAACAACACCTTTTTCAACTCTCTTTTGATGAATATCCTACCCAGATTGTAAGAGTTCAGTGGACGAGTAAACCGGCATAATTGGATACTTTTGATGTTGGACCAAGAGGACAAAAGAGAGTGCAAATGTAAGAAATAGGCGATGACACTTTCCTGATGCGATGATGAAAGAAGCAACGACGGTTATCAGCCAGATTAAGATTATGAATGGCTATGAGTGTGCGTCCTTGTGATGATGAAAGAACTCAGTTGCCGCATTTGATGGACAATGTGAATCACAATTGTCCACTAAGACTCAGTGAGATATTGTAAAAAGAGAGAGATGTTATAAAAACTTTGCACCAGGGGTGACTGGTTACCTGAGATGTACCTCGACGCATACCAACTTTTTCACACAATTTGAATGTCAAGGGTTAAACTGACTGGGGTAGTGTTCCCCTTGTCTCCCCCCCCGTGGCTACGCCTATGGCTTCTATAACTAGTTGGTATTAATTTTCCTTACGAAACTACGAAACCTATGACAAGTGTGCTGACTTCGGCAACCCTGAGCCAAGTACTCGTTTATGAGAACTTTGACGGCATTGAGCTATCTCTAAATATCAACATTTTAATATCAAATTACACATAATTTTGTTCAATGAAATGGAAGCATTTGGAAATGTCAGACTTAGCTTTGCTCAAATTTATTCAGATAATATAAATAATATAATCTAGAAAATACAAATCCGTAAAGTTCTGAAGGTGAAGAAACCTAAAAATCCCCTTTTTCGAAGGTGTCTGCATATTGTACACTGGCTCAGATACAAATTCAGTTTGTCTTTGAAGTTCCCGTTGGAAGCTTCACGGAGAAGGATTCTCTTTTGACGATGATCCAGTTTTCAGGTCTTCTTCATTTCCATTTAATTCGCTCCATATTTTTATGGAACTTTTTAGCAACGTCTGACAACTCTGGAACGTTTAACTCTCTTTGAAAACACAGATCATGGCACATTTAAAGCCTTTATTTGTTCTTTCACCGTGTCGTTGCGACGTTTTCCTAAATCCATCTATAATAATGCTAACTAACATACTTCATAGCAATTAAAAAGTTATTTAACATTGTTCTTTATAAATGGAACCTTATTATAGTAGACTTTATGACCCCTGTAATAAAATGTTATTTTCTGGACAGGAAGACACAACAGCCCAAGGACATCATCAAAGGGACTTTTCCAAGAAATTTCATTAATATTAAAATTTTACTATACAAACCTATTGAAATATTAATAAGTGTGAATGGAGGCATAAAATAATTCCAACTTTGAGCATCTTTATGCGGTAGTTAATATAATATAAGATTCTTACAAAGCATAGCAGGTCTTATATGAATTACCACGCTTTCTATCTAAAATCTCTACCATAGTAGAACATGTACAATGTAATACTTTTCAAGCCACGTTTGGTTTAGTCACTTTTGGATAAAATTTCATTACTTTTGATATTTTTGATTCTTTTACAATAATTCCCCCGAAATAAATTAACAAATGTCACGTCACTGACATACCCCCCAAAAAGACGATATCAAGATGATTGATACCCTTTCTTGTTCCATGCATACCTGAAATAAGAACTAACCGGGCGAGATCCGCTGCGTGATTGCCCCATAACTCCAAAGATTTATACTCTCGACACAAAGTCTGCCACGACATCCTCACGATATTATAAAATAAAATGAAAATGGGTTAAAAGGTCCTAAAATAACTTAAGAAGCTTATACATAGTTGACATCCTTGTTACATACGGGAGGTTTAATCTCCTTACTCAAAAGATCTCTTGAGAGGATACGGGGCAATCTTTCCTGAGCTGATTACATATCCCAATAAATTAACTTTGTTCAGGACAAAGCGCCTCTTATTCAAACTCAGGGTCAACCCAGACTTCTCAATTACTTCAAATAAGTAAATATGACAATTGCTCATCCCAACTAGAAGAATGCACCCTGAAATCATCAATGAATGGTTCGGTGATAGAACGGATAGATTCTAAGGTCCTTGACTACTCGCATGAAAGTACTCCCAGCCGATTTCAAACCAAAAGGCATTCTCTTAAATTTGAATAGCCCATCCTCACACGAGAAAGCTGTCAACCAGCGTGATTCAGACTTTATAGGGATCCGCCAACAAATACCATGTCTCCAAAACAACCAATATGCCAGGATCCATCAACGCCCGGAACGTCATGCACAGGAATTCGATTTCCTTCAGTACAACGATCGACGCGCGGACAACCCACGTCCAAACGAATCCCTCCTTTCCCTCCCGGATCTTCAAGGATGTCTAAAGGGCAAGACAATGTCCCTGATATCAAAATACAAGGACCAATACGTACAGCTGAGGACGGCCCCTTCTTCAAACTCCATAACGCGAAGGACAACAACCTACACCAACCATGGGGACTCTCCTCAACTAACTTGCAAATCATACCCCAGCTTTTGGTTGCAACTCTCAACCACGCCGATGTCTCTGGATGCCCTGGTGTATTGAAACGAGGTGAACATCCTAAATACTTAAAAAAAAAAATCGTGTCAGTTTACTCGTAAAATTAGTCCCACAGTCAGAACTAATCACCCGAGGAATGGAAAAGGTCATGGACATCTGCAATAATATATCACGGACCGCTTGTGCAATCATTGAACTTAAAGGATATGCCGTTGGCCATCTCGAGAAAAAATCTACCACCACCAACGCATAATTGCACCTCGGTTGGACTGCATACGGGTCACCTCGAGAAACAATAGGGCCAATACAATCCATAACTAAATGACTGAAACGAAATTCATTACCAAGGGTAATGGAAGAATGAGAACTCGATCCCTTATTTTATGGGGTGCCCTCAATTGCCACACTTTACAAGGCTCGGAGTATGCACGAACTCGCTTTTCCATGTCTGGAAACCAGAAACTCATACCGTTGACTTCGAAGCCATATGTCCCGCGTAGGGAACATCATGCCCCATCTCAAAAACAACTGGAATTCGTTGATCAGGCAAACACAATTGTTTGAACCTCTGGCCCCACAAAGTCTCATCTTGATCAAATTCACAATGAAAAAATGATAAAATAAACCTGTATCTACAAAGAAACCCTTCTTATCCTGTTCCGCTAATTGCCAAAACGGTTTCAATGAAAAACATGACCGCTGTTCATCAGAAAAGGAGGCAGCATATCTACTCACTTACCATGTTCCGAAACATGGTTAGATATGGTTTGGACAGCAACGGCTGGAAAACTAGCGTCTTCCTGTAAACATGACGAGAAGATTCGCTTGTCTCGTCTACGTTAACTTCATGGGGATACGCTTCGATTAAAGCAATACCTATAATAACATCCTCGGATGTGGTTACTGACAACTTCATATCATCCGAGTCTGGTGTTAAAGGTAACCCGACTCGTCCACCTGATTTAAGATTGCATTCTTTTCTGCATTGCACTCATCAATAGAAGAATTTTAATTGAAAAGAATTACACCACATTTAGAAATAGAGTCTAACAATTCCACCATTGAGGGGGTAATGATAATCGACTCATACCTTTGGGGTACCATGGAAAACCACATCCTTACCTTAGGTGCGATATTTACTGCATCTAGTTATCGCGTGAAAGTTATCGCTTTCGGGTCGCACTAACAAACTTACGTACCCTACTCTCGCAGGTTTCTCACTTAGACCAGATACATCAATCTGTCTAGGTGGTATAACCTCTATAATCAGAAATCTTTAGATTTCACTAAATCTTCTCTAATGCAACACATCTCGGCTCCACTATCTACCAAGGCTGGAAGAGACGGTAGTTGGTCTACAATGATGTTTTTGAAAACACCTAGTATGGAATTCTTTAGCATCTATAACTCATATACCTCAGTATATAAATCGGAAACTTTAGTGGTCATCCCATTATTCATCGGGATACTATTAACCGGAAGAGTATTACAACAACCTACTCGAGAAGTTTTAACGGGTGCAGGGGAAGGTTTCTGTATCGGGCATCGAATGTCCTTTCCCACATCTAATCGGGTATTTATTTATTTATTTGATTAAAGTCCGTTGCATAACTAAGATGATTTGACTTCTCTAATCGGGTATCTCTCTCCTTATTATTTATATTAACCGCTGGGAGATTACCCTTCGTAGCATCTACTATCCTATCTCGAGGGTTAAGTAACCTCTGACTTGAATATCTAATCGGTCTATAATCACCATCATGCGACGCCGCGTAATTATTAATTCAATTGCTTAAAAGTCATGCGCCTCATTAACGATCGGGCTTTAGCGCTAAGATTCGCCTGTAATATTTTAGGCTTTACGTCATCATCGACCTCATAAGAAAGAAATTGATTTTCGAGATACTCAAAGTAAGTTGGGACGGCGGCCGGGTCGTCAGAAAGTTCGCCCACTAGCTCCTAAAGCGCTTCCTTAAACCTACTGGTTCGGGCGGTTAAACTCGAAACTAGTACGCGCGACTCAATACTGTTTCTCGACAAATTTAACTCTTGTTCTATGAATCTATCGGCTCTTTCGTCTCTTCGTCGACTCTCCTCGAGCTCCATTAACCTCAATTTCATCTCCTGTTTTCTCTTTCTTCCTCTAACCTCATTTTCCTGTTCTCTATCTCTATCCTCCTTTAATTTCATTTCACTCAATCTCATCTCATCTCATGTTCTAATTTCATTCTCAAAATCTCTTTGTATTCCAAATACCGCTCCCTCAATATATCTTCATACAACTCCCTCCTCCTTGCTTCACCATCCCACGATTCTCTCCTTTCATCACCAACATTTGGGTTAAGGCTCTCTAACGATTCGTAACCCTTATTACACATCTCCGTTGATATATCTATCTACAAATCTATTACGAAAGGGCAACCGACGCAAACGATTACTCTCACCGTGGTATAGTTCCGACTCCTGTCTGATGCAATCTTCTCCACTGAACTGGCTGATGATCCGACAGATTCTGCTGTGCTCCCCTTGTGTCTTCTATTTCGGTCTTCAAGCTTGATTCCACTGATAGAAGATCCCGACCCTGCCGGCTGCGCAAAATGTCAGATTCTAGACGATTCCCTATCGGGTATCTGCCTTTTATAATCGAGCTAGACCGAAAAGCAACTCAGAGTTTCTAAATTATCGAAAACAAAATGTATTTCAAGCGAAGAAAAAACAACAGAAAGTCAATCACAACTATAATCACAATAGTCAACCCACGAATCTACCATACTCTCGCTAATCTGCACAATCGTCTCAACCAGCTATATTCACGCCCCACAACTCGTCTGTTCTCTTCGCTCACACTACACCAACACTTCCACCAATTCTCTCTCTCTAACTGCTGCGCTACAGCCTCTCCCGTCTCTTGCTGCGCGACTTTATATATCCTCAGCCAGCCACGCTCATTAACATGCAGAATACATTCGCTCGCAACCCAATTAATTGTATTCATACGCGCTAGCAACCAATCATTTCAGCGCGCGGCATCACGCAGACGATTAAAATACATCAACAACCCTATCATGCACACACATACATCTGCGCCATGCAATAAATCCTCCGAAATAAATTAACAAATGTCACGTCAATAACATTTTTAATGAATTTTGAATTTTGTAACTCTAAAAATTAAAAGCCGTGATTGATGGCTCGGACAATTGACGTTTCGGATAATTGGTATTCGGACGCTCTAATTTATGTTGTAAGTGTGTGCAGGGTGTGATAATGTATTTGGCGGCTGCCGTAGCCAAAAAGTCACTAAACACATAAGGTAACGTTATTAATGGAATATTTCAATCAAAATTATGAACTAAATCATCCATTAACAAAATACCATAAATAACAATTTTAGGTATGGTTTGTAGTTCTTGCCTGAAAACAGATTTCAAAGAATCGCGCTTCAAATGCCTTATATGCTCAAGTTGCGATTTGTGTCTAGCATGCCACAGTCGACAAATAGAATCCGCCACTCACAAGAAATGTCACTCTATGCAATGTATTCCCACAAAGAACGAACTTAGTAAGCTAAATCAAAGTTTATTTCCTTTTTCAACGTCCGTACTTTAATTATTTAATTATTTTGAAAATCAGAATAGAGCTGTCAATCGATAGGACTTAGAATCAATATAAAAATATTAATATTAAAAGTTATCTCGAAATGTTCATGTCATGGTTTTTTTTTTGAAAAATTAAAATTTAAGCATTAGGTTGAAAAAAAATTAATGTAGATTTTAGATAGTTAACTTTGAAACAATATATATCGGCTCATTGCAAAGCTAATTACATGAAAAATTAAAAAAAAACAATTGCAGTGGTCGGCAATCTTTACGAGCACGACAATTTTTAAAATAACGTTTGAATTATTTATTTTTTCAAAAAAAAAATTTTCGATTTGATAAAGAATCTGCTGGACATACAAATTTGTTTCATAATTTGATGAAAAGTTCTAGTGATATGAACTGAAATCTTTTTTTTTTAATGGTTATCATATCGTTGCTTCCTCCAAAGTTAGAGGATAATAAAGGTTCCAAATCATGTTATTAACTAAAATAAAGTGTAAATAGACCTCACCTTTTTCATTCTTTTCTCGTTCCTACATATCTCTTATTTAATTGATGCCACCAATTGCTCAAGGTACTCTTTCGGCAGATTTTTCCAAGTTCCAGTTATTGCCTCTTTCAACTTCAATACAATTAAATATTGATTTCACGCTGGTCCTTATATGACATTCACTTTTTCTCGCCGAAAAAAAATCATCGAAACGTTCTCTTTGAGGTGTATTATACTGCTGGAAAACAAAGTTTTCGCGGAAGGAATAAAAAATGGAGACGGCCTTTTTTCCTTTCATTAAAGCTGACTCTGACCACATTTTGAAAATCCGCTCCAGTTCCTTTCTCTGAATTTTCTGCTGCAATAAATTCTTGCTCCTTTCTTAAATCGTGCCAATAATGGTGGTAACCATCAGTACCATTGAGGTTAAACTATTTTTTTACGAATTTAGCTCGAAATAGCCATATTCACGATTTGTGAAAACATGCATACGACTATAAATATCATGCACCCAATAAAGCATTTTAAAAAATAATTTGTGACATGAATACAGTCCCTCATTTGCTAAATCTACTTTCAAACTCTTTTCTATTCAATGTTTTGCTCCAACATTATACAATTCCATTATCAATAAAAGATCAATTTCAATCTTGTCCTTTCAATATTCTTTATCTGTTGTTTAAAAAGTCTTACAAGTTGTACATATTGCACGGTGTTCTTTAGTTCATTTATTTACATTTGCTCTTACGTTGCCTACTTGTAACGTGTTAATGAGGGTCAGTCTGATAGCGGAAGCGTGTTTCCTTAAGGCCTTTCCTTGAGTTATTTTATTTAGGTTAAAAAAACAAAAAACTTTATTTCATATCAAAATGCATTTCGCCATTTTGAACTCCCTTTCACCATCCCTTGATTTGTTGATGTATTTATTTGATTAAAATCCATTGCATAACTGAAATTATTTGGACAAACGACCATACTATCATTTGAGCTGGGAGATGGGCTTAAATACACTCTTTCCAGTTTTGCCAAGGATGACTCATTCCGGCACACCTTTCAGAAGGAAAGAGGTCATCCGGGACACCTAAACGTTTTTCTTCATGTACGACTCTATTTCCCTCTCCGCCTCCTCAGACACATTCTGGCTACTCCTGTCATACATAATTAAAATTAATTAACGGCATGCTTATTTTAAGAAATATAAGTTGCGCGACGTCCAGGTAGCAATCGACTCCTAACATCTGAGATTACATCTCCAGCAGTACTTGAAAAGTTACTCACTTGCAACACTGCTCGATGGGGATGCCAAGTAATGCTTAGCCCACTCAGAAGTGGAAAGCGCCATGAATTTTGGTACAACCATGTCAATGGATTATCTTCACGATTTATGGTTGGTTCACCAAAGTAAATTTCCATTTCATCCAATTTCGACTTACAGTACTAGTACTGCAGGTTACGGAAATACCGAAAAATACTACCAAATTAATCTTCTAACGCGATTAGGAGAAGCAATCATGATTAAATTAATTTAAAAGTAATTGCATAGAGATGTCATGATACGTGCTTAACATTCATACAGATGATATATTAAAGAAGCGTTAAAAAGAAACAAAGGAATGTGTCTAAATTGATATAATAAGTAAGATGATTTTAAAAATATTTATTTATGTCGGATAATGAACTACCGGATAGCGGATATTTCCCGGGATCTATCCGACCAGATACCGGATATACGGTACATGCCTAATTCAAATCTCTCAACGATTCATCAAACAAGTACTTAAAAAAAAAACACATTACTAATGCGATTTCTAGGTTTTAACTACAATCCAACTCTTAAAGTGTCTCTATTACATATTAAAATCTTCACAAATTTGTTTTGCTTCAATGAATTACAACATCGTTTTCAAACCAGAGACGGAATTCCAGCACATCACATTGGCTGATTATTTAACATTGTGAGCCATATACTGGGATTCATGTTTATTACTTTTTTAATAAGTTTATTTTAACAATCATCATAGGAGTTTTGTAGTGTTATATTAAATTTTTTAAACAGCATTACTTAAATAAATGTCAAAAGATTGCTTGAGATATGGCTTACAAAATTAGACTGAAAGCCACGCGTGTCTCAATTTTCATCACAAGTCACAATTTGATCAAGAAAAGAACGCAAAAGAAGCATAGAGAAACAAGCTTAAAGTGATGCCTAAAAAACAATTCAGTATTTGTTAATTATTTTTCAATTAATTTGGAATAATATTTTCGACTAAAGACGCTCGATTAAATTCAATAGATCATTTTCTATTAATGATTATTTTTTATTAACCTTTTAAACATGCGAAATTCGTAAGAACTTGAGGCAGACTGATTAGTTTCGGCCATTTCAACCATATTCAGAGCCTTATTCCAGAACTATTTCTTAACTGTGAAAATGCTCTGTTAAATACTTTGGCCCACTTTCTATTGCAACATTTATCAATGAATCTCTTCATTTTTTGCCATTTTGAGGCAAAGTCGTTTACCAAATAATTTAAACTATGAAACAGAACTTTATTCGTCAGAGCAGGCTGGCCAGTACAGACAGTACAGGAACCCCTATGTTGAGAAAGTCATGTAATTTTGTTTAAACTAGGGCTGCAGATTAGTATGCGTTAACGGGCTAATTTTTTTTGCAGTTAAAATAATTAACGCGACGATTAACCCGTTACATTTTTATGCTTTTTAATAATTTCTTTTACTAATTTATCATTTACAATATTTTTTTTATAAAAATTTTTTATAACTTGTTATTTCTTTGGCTTCCGGCGTCCATATTAATATTGTGTACAAAGACGTACTGCATTGCGCTTAAAAACATGCGATGGACACAAGTATCTGCATCATATGCTGCAACAAAAGCTTTATAGAGCAGAACCAGATATTTAGGAAGATTTGTGTCCATTGGAATGTTGGCGGAAATGTGCGCCATCACTTGTTGCCAAACTAGCCTTCGAATACGTAGCTTCTCCAGCTCCGACTGTGCCATGGGAACGGTTATTTTCCCTTTCTAGACATGTTGTGAATAAGAAACGTTCTTCTATCTCCAGATAATATCATAAGACTCGTTTGCTTCAGCAACTGGCCAAATGTGAATTAATGAACCACAAAAAACTATTTTTAAACTACTATTGTGAGCATTTTATCATGGATAAAAATGATTTTTGGATAAAATTTAAATATATTGGGAAATTAGTTGAAAAATAATATGGTTTGATTAATCGATATTAAACAATCGATCGAAAATTTAATCCATTTGTAGCTCTAGTTAAACTGATGCAATCAAAGACAAAATGTGAATATATCGGCGTATGTCACTATTTTTAAGATGATCAAACATCCTTTCATCAAAGTTGATTACATAAACTTTGCGGGAAATTGCCATCTGTCCAAATACCTGGCTAGCTGAGGTTGATTCCTCATCAACGACTTTCCTACACATCACATGACTAGGCTCATCGGAAATTTGAGTTCGAAGACTTAACACAGAGATCAGATCATTTTTGCAAAAGAGAAACTTTCGGCGCCTCCGTGGCCATAATGTCCTTACCCATAACACCTTTCCTTGCAAAGATCTTCAACAAGTCAATCCTCTTCGGTAAAGTAACACTAGTCTTCAAATCATGATACGTCACTTCTCTAATCAAGAAATCCAACCAATATCCTTCCGATGTTTGTTCCTACCTACCAATCTCTAATCTCTCTGTCTTCTCAAAACTTCTGGAAAGTCTCGTGCTCGGCAGGGTTATGGGTCATCTAAATCGTCATAACCACCTTCCTGAACATTAGTCCGCCTATCGTCAACATCATTCCACAGAAGCTACTGTTCTACGAGTGTCGTCGGATTTTCTAAGCGCTGCTGGTGCCGGTCAGATGTCGATGCTTGTTCTTCTCGACTTATCTGCAGCTTTTGACACTGTCGATCATGACATTCTTTTAGGAAAACTTGAAACGTTGTTCGGCTTCATGGGTTGAGCCCTTGCTACATTAATAGTCTTGAAGTTATGTTGAACATACGCCACACTAATCAAACTCTGTTATCAAACTCTATCGTTATCGTTATATGTTATCCGATTCCGATTTTCCGGTGCGTCACATCGGAGAACTTCGCTATTGAGGCGGAAGACAACATGTCCCGCTACCAAGAAAATTAAGAATGCTCCTGAAATGGTCCTCTTGCACATTGATTTTATGCCTACTCTGTGAAGGGCCTCTACCTCTAAGACGATTCTAAGATGATTCTGCAACTCGATCTAGTACGATTGAAAAATGCCGCAATAGAAAGCGGGCTTTAACAAAGCATGCTTAGATGAATTTTTTGTGTGCTAAATTACCTCATTAACTACGAATACTAAAGAAGATATTAATTGCAACGGCCCATTATCTGTATTTTATGCAGCTCTAGCCAGTCATAAAAAAAATAGGTAACATTTTTAGAAATATTCTTTGGAGGGCAAAGTCAGATTCCCATTGCTGCTCAATCATTTGTGTGTCCATTTTGTCCAAAAATGGGGTTTACTCCCATGCAGCTTGCTGATCACGTGAATGGACAACATTTAGACAAAATTTCAGAGCGAGTTGTGAGTAATAATTCAATAAAGAATTTTTTTTAATTTTAATTTTTAAATATATTTATTCTACATTTTAACATTTTAAAGTTTTGTCCAATTTGTGTGACACTCTTTGCTGAAGTAGATAGCATGGTGTTTGATCTCGGTCACCATATTTCAATACATCACCAACAACCAGCTTTTGAATCAGTTTGTTTTATTTAATTTATCAAAATAAATTAATTAAAATATCCTAAGAAATAACTATTATGTAAGCAGATGTCGCAAATATGAATAAATTCCTTATATATATATATATATATATATTAAATACAGCATGAAGATCTAAGTACCAGAAAAATGAGAAGAATACAAAATACTGTTAGGGAAATAGCTGCTGTTGGAGCAGCTCGAGTGAGAGTAAACACTCATTTCATGCATATTACTGACAGCAAAGAGACAAACGACCCCCTTTCTGGTCTAGTAAAACTATTTAATAAAACTTTTGAAATATGAAAAAGATCGATTTTATAAATTTATTGTTTTTATTACTTGAAGAATGGTGATAAATTAATGTTTCACTTAGCAGAACTTTTATCTCAGTTGTCAGTGTCACGATCAAGAACGTTAGGTTCTTCTGTATCTGGGATCACCCCTCAACATTTTCAAATCAATCTATACCCTACAAGGTCGAAGTTGAAAAGTTTATCAATACTCAAAATTACCGACTCATATTAAATTTTACAGATTTCATAATTTTGAATCACCGAGAGAAAGCCTTTATGTTCCACCATTTTCTCCAACATCCACCACTCTAGATTCAAATAATCCTTTGAAGGTACGGAGTAGAAATGCATCAATATCTAGTTCAAGTTCTTCAGAGCTAGAAGATTCCAAACAAAAAATATCAGCCTACTTTATAAAGGTAAAGGCCGACAGACATGAAGATAATTTTGTTTTACATAGGTAAGTATTCGAGTATTTCTTTAACTGTATTTTGTATTTTTACTACAAAATATGCTAAATGACTACACCAAAGCTCTGACCATTTGGCGCTCGAGGAACAGACCGAGAGACAACCAGGAAAGACTGGTGACGTTCTGGACAGAGGGGTGACGTCTCGGAGTGGTTGGGCTAGCACCCTGATCGCGATAAAATCAAGCTGCTAAAGTTTCTAAAAACATGCCCCAGGAGAAAGGAGGGTTAGAATGAACGTCCATCAATGGACTCAACGGATTTCGATCCTAATTCTAACGGACTTCCGATTTTGGACAGCGCCTCGAACGGTGGCGTGCCAGTTAGCATATGTACATGTGGAAGAACGTTCGCGACCGGGAGGGGACCCAAGATCCATCGAACAAAGACAAATGGCACGTGTGAGGTAACGAGACAGCTTACTATCTCGAAGTCACAGATGGGTAAAACGCCGGACGACACTGGACCGGAATCACACCACCGCTCCGAGTGTGTCCGAGTTTTTCGCAACAGACAAGAGCTAAGATAGAGATTCCTCGATAAAGCAACAAAAGAGGCTGGTCATGATTGGATGAGGAACTCCAGCAAGGATTTAAGAAAATCAGAAAAAGAAGGACGGATCAGTGAAATCCTTCTGCGAATTTATTTAGAATTAACGAAAATTATGGAAGTAAACGGAAACAACAGTTAATAGTTTAATAAACAACTGAATATAATTGTCAACTTTAAGCAATTGAGGAACTTGACTACAGTCTTTCTACAATAACATTTCTATCAACAACCTCACCACGACAAGCTACTCGCTGCAACTTCTCACCAACTTCCGAGTGCCCCAGAACCACATAACATAGTTTTAGAACAATTAACAAAACTATTTCGACACCTTCCCTTTTTGTTAATATTGTTCTCTAGACAAACATATTCTTGAGAAAGTCCAATTGCTTGGCAAAGCATTCTGAATCTCGGTTTGAACAGAGGTTTGGTCATGATGTCAGCAAGTTGACAATTGCAAGATGAACACACTCTCTCACACAGAAATGTCTTGTCTCAATGTGTTTGGTTCTTCTGTGCATTTCTGGATTGTGTGCTAACTTTATGCTGCTTCCTTGTTTTGTCAATCTGAGTCAAATCTGCAAAGAGCCTCTTTAGCCACACTAATTCTCTGGCTGCTTCACTTGAAGCTACAATTTCAGCCTCTGCGGTTGAAATCGAAACCGATGCTTGTCTTTGACTGAACCAAGAGACAGCACCTTCTGCAAAACAAATGACAAAGGACCCCAGTAGTAAACCGACGAGTTGCTAAGTCTCCAGCATGATCTGCATCACTGTAAGCCTCTAGACCAGGGGTGTCCAACACATGGCCCGCCATAAGTTTCTATTCGGCCCGCGAAGCTTCTCTGATTTTTGTAAAAATTGTTATATTTAAATAATAAAAAAAATGGTGCACAAGTTGTATGAACACGTTATGACGTTCATTAAGAAGTTGAAGCTAATTCAGTCACAGCTAGTTCTGAAGAAGGTTGTACATTGCCCAGTCCTTTCGTCGAGGCCTACTGATACAGTACAACATGAGAAGTACTTTGACTGGGTTACTAAACTTGCTGATGATTTCGAGAAAAGGTTCCAGGATTTCAGAAGGCACATTGGCACCATGAAGCTAATCAGTAATCCGTTTTCAATTGATCCGACGGACGCTGCTGATAAATACCATCCGGAACTCATTGACGTTCAGCAGGGGCGGATCTAGAACACTTTGGCGGGGGGAGCCGCACACTTGAACCTAGACCCCTTAGGGTCACCCCTAAATCGCTTGCTGATGCAAATATAAGCCGACGGATATTTTATAGCCATTTTGCTTATTATTGTACTTTTGAATCTTTAAAAAATTAATTTA